>APFE030964835.1:97106-140824 GCA_000404065.3 Pinus taeda | reverse complement strand
TGGAGACCATGACATCTTCGACAATCCCCTTGGGGGTCACGGTGGAGCGTCTGCTAACTACAGTACTGTCGAGGTATTTCTTAGGGAGCCCTGAAGTTTGAGCTTAAGCATAGTTTCCTTGGTCATCACATTAATGGCAGCCCCTAGATCAATTAGGGTATGGGGGATTATGGTGCCATTGATGTGGACATCGACTACAGGACTCCCAGGGTCCAAATATTTTGGACAGATTACTTCTCCCAACATCAGGTCAGACAGTTGTCCTATGACATTAATAGTTGGGGAATCTCTCTTGCGCTTGCCTGGGTGCCTGAAACACTTGCCTTTGATCAATTTGTTGTAGATTGGGACATATTTTATGGCCTCAAGAAATGGTATTTTTACACATAACTCTTTAAGTTCTCCCAAAAGTTATGTTTATTCTGGGTTTGGTTGTGTGGTTCCAATTAGTCTCTCAGGAAAGGGTGGAATGGATTTTGGTTCACTTTCCTATTTCTCTTCTTCATCCTCCTTAGGAGGAGGTTCATTGTCTAGGAGGACCTTCCCAGATCATAGGTTGATCCCCTGAAACTCCATAGCATAGGTAGGGCATGTTGTCTCTCCAGTATATACCTACTATGCCTGTCTGTTATTGGGGTTCAGGTTCGGTTGAACAGGTATCTGTGGTTGTCTTGGAGGAGCAGGAGGCAATGGTTGTGGTTGAGGAGGTGGTGGAGGAAAAATAGTGGGAGGAGAGTTGTATTGGGGCCTCCACCCGTGATGAGGTGCATTGCACTGAGGTTATGGCTGAACATGAGAATGAAACGAATGAGCAGAATGTTGAGTTTGGTATTGAGATGGATATGACCAAGGAGGGGGTGCGGACAAAGAAGGATGAGTAGGGGGGCCCCAAGAAGGTATGTGAGTGGATTGGTTGAGGTTGTAATAAGTCTGGGATGTCCCTTGCATCCCATGCTAGTAAGGTTTGGGTCCATGTGGCCTCCTCTGGTTCATGAAGTAGAGTGGTTCAGTGGCTCCTTCAACCCCTTGGTACATAGCTTTAAATCCAGGTAAGGTTGGGCACTAGTTTGGAGGGTGGTCTGCCTCACAAATGAAACATACCTCTATAGAGTGCAATGGACACTCATTCCTAGGAAACTTCTTTGTGCATATGGGACAAAAGATGGCCAAAGCCCTCTCAGCTTCCTCTTGCTTCTTTTGGATTCAGAAGGTATCCATTTGCATGGTAATAGTCTATCTCACCTCACCTTTGAGATCTTCCATTTGATTTGCAAACTCATGTTTGGATAAGGTGGCACTGGCTGCAAGTTGACTCCCCTACCTATTTTCTGGGCTGCCCTAAAATGGTTTCTAAACACAGTCTTTATGTGATCATAAGGTAGTTGGTAGATGTCTCACCCTGCCAACAAATGGAGGGTATCTAGAAGGTCTTCAGGGACTCCTCGGAGTAGAACCAACTTCAGAGATTCGGGGTCAAGTGTGCACCTAGCCCTTTTATAACTGAGTTGGAACCTTTCTTCATAGTCTTCAAAAGATTCATCACTTCCCATGGTCATTCGAAATATTTCTCCCTTTGTTTCCTTTGACCTACAATAATCCTGATATTTGTTGTTAAAGGCTTGCTGCATCTGAGCCCAAGTTGTGATACTGTTTCCAAGTAAACCCATCAACTAGTGAAGTGCTGCATCCTTGAGGGTAGAGGGAAATAGTTTCAACTTTTGCTCATCTTCTGCATAGTCATAAGTTTGACAAAGGACAACAAACTCAAACAAGAAGGTATCAGGGTATTCAGTGGTCAACGCATGGAAGTGAGGTAAGGCTGAGGGACTTATGTTTTTCATTTTTGTGTCCCCATTGGTCTCTTGAATGGGAAATGCACTTTCTATTCTCTCCTCATTTCCCATATTGTTTCTGTGTTAAGCCATGGTCTCAGGAGGAATGTTTTCTTTCTCTTCTTCTATTATAGGATCTTCATATATCTCTGGAGGTTCAACTATAGGTTCTTCTGGATCACTGCCACTGAAGAAGAGAGAAGGGTGACTTAGTGATGTGGTGGGGCTGTTGGGTAGGAATCTTCTTGAATTGTCTCTGTCCTACAAGACATGAAAGGAAATCTTTTTGGTTGTTTTTTTTTGTGTTTTTCTCAGCTTGTACCTACAAAACTGAAATTGATTGAAAAACAAATTGCAGCTAACTAAAATAAACCTTTCTCAAATGAAAATTGCATAATTGAAATGAAAGCAGGAAATGACTAATCTATGTTGCTGAAATGAAATTGCAGAATTGAAATGCTAAGTTATGCTTGCAGAATTGAAATTGTGGAATTGAAATGCTAAGCTACACTTGTAGCGATTAAATGAAAGTAGGAAATTTCTAATCTACTTTTGCAGAAATGAAATTGTAGAATGGAAATGAAACAACTTCTCTACTCTTGCTGAAATAAACTACTTAGCAGAATGTTGCAGTAGAAAATAGAAGAAAAGTAGTGATCACAAATACTCTGATGCTTCCCCGACAATGGAGCCAAAAAGATGGTGGGCTCCAGTATTTTAGCAATGATGCTACAACACCTAGGACTCCCTTCTTTACTTTTATCAAGCCGGTAGTTCATAAAAAACTTGGAAGCGACGGTGCTATATGCACAAGTACTAGCTCTTATTACAAGCTGTCACTTGATCAGCTGGCACAAGTTTGCTAGGAGCTTAAGCCATCTTCAATGAGTTCTTAGAAGAATCTTTTAACTGTGATGGATAAAAACTAACTCAAAAGAGGCTATTCTACTTGGAGAAAGAAGTAGAAAGCTGAAAGGAAATGCAAACCCTAACAAACCCTAGTTTTACCAACTAGCCCTACTAGTGTAAGAAAATAGATGAAAGCTGATGAAATGGATACCATTGACCCTTGGAAAGGTAAAATGTATGTGTCTAAGCTACTTCTGAAGGAAAATATGGAAAAAGCCTCTTTTTGTATTTTTGAGTAATTTTATGCAGAATTATTATGCATGTGGTTTAAGTATTTTTTACTGTACAGAGGTTTATTGGTGAAAGAAAGTGGAGTAGGAATTTGTAGGAGGCTGCGAAGGTGAGAGGAGGAACTAAGGGGTTCCTAGCACCTTTGTAGAGAATTCTACAATGATCAGATCTCAAAAAACTACTCACATGAACTTCTACAGGAAGTCTGCAGGGGGTTCTACAGGAACAGGCCAAAAGTGAATTTTAGAGGGTTGATGGTGGAAAAATGGTGGGAAAGTGCGAATGAAGGATGGATAAGGATGTTAAGGGGTCTAGGACTCAGTAGATGAAGCTCAGGAGTGATGAAGATGGTTGGATCTGTTCAAAGATGAAGGAAGCAATGTTGCACAAAAATGTAGAAATTAGGGCAAGTTGGGAAAGTATGGCGAATGGCTGAAGGAAATCTTGAGAGAGAGACTGGAGCAGGTTGTATGATGGAGGAAGGATAGGCTAGAGTGTCTTATAGGGTTTTTGCACAATACTTTCCAAAACTGATCCAAGCAAAGACTAGAAAAATAGTGATTTATCTATTTTGACCTAATCTGACCTAAAAACCAAAAACATGATGAAAAGAAGTTTATAGATAGGAAATTCATACAAGAAAGATATGGAAACTAAGTAAGAATAGATCTAAACATGAAAACACAACTGATATCAACTTTTCCAACTTAAAATCTAACACTAGCAATTGCATTGGAAGGCAAAAGCAGTGCTTTTGTGGCAGCAAGTATGCCTTGGTCTTAGCTCATGGTCCCAAGGAAGGATAAATGAGATCAAGGACTACTTGATAGCATTTTTTTGGATCTTTTCTTGTTACCAAATTGTCAAATCAACTTGAAGCATGAACAAATATCTTAATCATCAAAGATAACTTAAGTAACAAAGCAAGATTTACCCTATATAACAGAAATTATCTTATGAATGCAGTAAAAACACATAAAAGTACACAAAGGAGGTACTGTCACTTGGGCTGGGCCCAACCCCAAGAGCTACAACCTCCTATGAAAGATTAGAGCTGGTTCAAAGTGAGATTCATCTTCATTAATAAAAAATAATAGTCATGTCACAAAACTGTTTACAGAAAAAGCTCGAAAATGAGCTAAATGCAGAGCTGCACTGAAGTACAAAACTAAATTGTTCAATAGCTAAACTACCAAGGCTTGAAGCCTTCCTACCTATGCAAATGAGGACTCCCACAATCCTCCTTAACTTTAGGAGCTTGGCTGCCCAAAACTGTAGTTAATCAGCCACTTCACTAGACCTGCTCGGTTGCCCCTCGAAATCATCTTTGGTGGGTTGTTGAACTCTGAGCTGATGGTGGAGAACCCGAGGAAGGGGTCATTTAGTGTAGGAGACACCCCTCCTATAAATCCTCAGCTTTGTTTCTTCGTATTTGGCTGCCAATCTACTCATAATGCCTAATCTTCGTCCAAAATTGTCCGAAAATCTGCAATACGCACGTATTAGACTTTGTGGTCAAGTGACTATTCCCATTCAATCAATTAACATAAATATATTCAAGAGCATGCATAAAACTATAGAGAATGATGGATTAAATGAGAATAATAGGAAAAATGAGCCCATAAAGTTATGCATTTTTGGGGCTCATCAGCTGGCTGAGAAGAGGAAGAAGGAGGTTGTTGACAAGGCCCAGGCAGAGCATGATGTCACCCAACAGACAGAAAATAAGACAAGTGAGACAGAGTGTGGCTCAGACAAAGGCACAAGGTCACCTTCGCCCGAAATAGAGGAAGAAACAGATGAGAAAATAGAGAAGAATGGTACAGATCTAGAAATGACGTCAGATCGCATCAAGCATTCAAGGGAACAAGAGAAAGTGGTGTCAAGGAAGAAATCCAAGGCCATTAAGGCGTCATTGGACCCAATCACCCTCACAGAGGGAGATTTTCAAGACATTAGAGACACGGTGTGGGATGTCAACGCGTAGGAACTACAACAATATGAGCAGCAACAACAGTTACTATTGGGGGCCATTCAAACAGGTTTGCAGAAGCTGCAAACTCACACATCACAGGCTGGCACGATGTCCACCAACCTTGCTATCAATACTTTAGAAGATGCCAAGATGCTATGTACAAAGTATCCAACATAATAGAGCTACCGGATGGAGCACTAACCATAGAGAATGAAGCTGACAGGCCCACTATCAGTGCCCTCAAGGGAGTGGGATTGAACTTGGTAGTGCTCCCTAGTGAGGCAATCCACCTATTGTAGGATAGAGTAATCACAGAGTTGAGGGCCGACGAACATTGTGCTTTGCAGGTGATTAGTGAGTAGAGGATTAATAATGAACAAATGGTCTTACAGTCAGACTCTGCCATTACTGCCATGATCGAGGTAACCAACCGAAACAAGCGTATAGTTCAAGTCATGGAGGAGGCATGCCAAATGGTCTCGAAGTTGGCCATTCCAGAGGAAGAACTAGTCAAGGTGTGCATTCACAAGCTTACTACAGGGGTGTGTGACACTCACATAGAGTTGGGTAGGGTTCAACTAGAGCTGAACCTACAGATTGTAGATTTACAGTTGAAGGCCCAACCTCCAACTCCACCAAAAGTAAAGGAGCAGCATGCAACCGCTACCACAGAGGTGATAGCAGCAGTAGACAGTAAAGTAATAGACTACACACAACTTTTTGAATAGTCGTTTGAGGTCTTGACGAGCCTGCAAGAGGACCCTAATGTACAAAGGATGGAGACACAGGTACGAGAACTACAACAATGCTGTGACGAAGTAAAAGGTACAACACGAACCATCGCTCACGCAGAGACTCAAGAAGCAGCAGGAGGCTAAACAATTGAAAGAACAAGTAGATGCAATGCAACACATGGAGATAGTGCTGAAGGCATGATTGAAGCCCTGGCTGGATGAGGCTTATTCTGTCACGGCCTCTATTGAAGGCAAGCTTGCTACTCTGCACACTACCAAGCAGTTGGCTGAAGAAGCAAAGCAGGTGACCACACAATGCATTGTGGAGGTTGCGGTCATAGAGGTTGAGATGGGAGTTCTTCGTGCACATAGAGTTACTCAAGGGCGAGTGCCCATGTTTTTGCTGAGGGCTTGTTGGGTGTTGGGTTGTGTTATATTCTTTCCACAACTAGCTGACGTAGTAAAATGATGGGTTAGAGGGGGGGTGGCAACCCCTCTTTTTGGGGGGCGACTAGTCCCCCTCTATGGGATCTGGGGCAGTGCCACGGGAAAAATTATTTTGGACCCTATATTAGGTTGGGCAAACCTACCTATGGTTATGTTCATGGTTTTCGCACATGGTTTTAGACACGATGGTTTTCGGTCCATGGTATTAGATGCTTCGACATGTATAAATATGTATTATAACATTGAAAGAAAAATAATGAAAAATCAAGCTGGTAGACCTGATTTTGGGATCAAGGAAAAATCCCTATGTATATTTGTTTTATGTGTTATGCTCTCGCATTGTTTATTTTTTATGTTTTAGAAATCGTATGCATATAATTTTTGTACGGGGTTAAAACCTACATTTGGTATCAGAGTTGTTTTGGCTTCAAGGGGACACCTTTGTTGCTGAGGGGTTTTGATCAAGCCTGTGGTAGACCCTGTTCAGTGGGAGATCTGCGGGACCGATTCTGGTGGTGAAAGAAGATGGCGAGCAGTGGAAAGATAGAGATCGAGAGATTTAATGGTCAAATTTTTTAGTTGTGGAAACTAAAGATGGAGGATCTGTTAGTGGATAAAGATTAGTGGTTCTCATAGATCCAGGTACTAAACCAATGAGAGTTTCCGATGAAGAACGTAAGAAGTTGGATCAAAAGGAAAATAGCAAAATACAATTGTGTGTCTCAGATTTAGTATTGCTAAATGTATCAGGGGAAGCTACAATGAAGGTTTTGTGGGACAAGTTAGGGACTTTGTACCAATCTAAGTCTCTGGTGAATAAAATGTTCCTACGAAAAAAGCTGTATAATGTGAATATGAAAGATGGAGACTCGGTGACAGAGCATCTGAATGCATTTAATACTGAGCTAAGTCAGTTATTGTCTGTTGATATTAAAATTTCAGATGGAGATAAGTGCATCAGTTTGTTGTGTTCTCTACTGAATTCGTGCGATAGTCTGGTTATTGCAATAGGTAGCAATGCAACAACCTTTTAGTTTGATGAAATAGTGTCATCCTTGCTAATGCAAGAGATGAGACAAAAAAATATTGAGACCTAGAATGGTGATGCCTTGTCTATACGAGGACAGTCCCAGAACAGAAACAAAAATAGGTCATCGAGTGGGACATCTAAATCTAGAGGGATATCTAAATCTCTAGGAAAACCTGTAAAGGTGGTTTGCTGGAAATACAGAAAGGAAGGGCACTACAAAAGGGATATAAATCTAAAGCTCCTAAAAAATGAAAGGGATCTAATGATGCTCCTTCTGCGGAGGTGCAAACCACCTCAGATGAAGGTGGGGATGTGTACTTGGCTTGTTCATGTACACATGTAGATCATGAGGCATGGTTGATTGATTCAGTTGCATCCTTTCACTTCACTCCCCATAGAGAGTGGTTCTGCGAGTATGAGAAATACGATGGTGGTCATGTCTTATTATGGGATGATAGGAAGGCTAGAATCATTGGTCATGGAAAAATAAAGTTGAAGTTGCAAGGTGGAATGGTTAGAACACTTCCAGGAGTTCTGCATATTCCTACATTGGCCAGAAATCTTATTTCTGTAAGCAAACTGGATGGTGTAGGTGTAAAAATAGTGTTTGAGAAGGATACCTACAAGATGGTTCGGGGAGTGCTGGTATTGATGCAGGGAGTTTGGATTGGAACTTTGTACAAGCTGCAACGTAGCATTATTGTTGATGGGTGTAACAATTCTGTGGTTCCTGAAAGTGGAGTAGAAATTCTAGTGGTCTCTGGAGAGAAGACCATGATATGGCATCAAAGGCTTGGACATATTGGAGAGAAGGGCCTTCTACTACTTCATGGTAAAGGTATGGTAGAAGGTATGAGTAATAGATCTCTAGGTTTTGATTTCTATGAAAATTGTGCATATGGGAAGCAGAATGGGGTGAGTTTCCCCTCTAGTGGTAAAAGGGTGAAACAAATATTAGAGCTTGTGCATAGTGATGTGTTTCGACCTGTGAAGGTTCCATCACTGGGTAAGTCTATGTACTATGTATCATTTATAGATGACTTTTCAAGGAATACATGGATATATTTCCTGAATAAGAAATCTAAAGTCTTTGACAAGTTTAAAGAATTTAAGGCTCTTGTGGAAAACTAGACAGAGAAGAAGATAAAGGTGTTGAGGCTAGATAACGGTGGAGATTTTTGTAACAAGGAATTTGAGGAATTCTATAAGAAGTGTGGTATAGCATGACAAAAGACTACTCCACACACACCTAAGAAAAATGGAGTTGCAGAAATAATGAACAAGACGTTGATGGAAAGGGAAAGAAGCATGCTCAGTGGTGTTGGGTTAGGATAGGAATTATAGGTGGAGGCAATGGAGACAGCATGTTACCTGGTCAACAAATCACCTTCATCAACGTTGGAGGATAAGACTCAACAAGAGGCATGGATTGGTAAGAAACCCTCTCTTTCACATCTGAAGGCATTTGGATGTGATGCATATGTACATGTTCCAAAGGAGAAAAGAACCAAGTTGGATAGTAAATTTGAAAGAGGCATCTTTATTGGGTATAAGGATGGTGTAAAGGGTTATACGTTTTGGAACCCAGTAACAAGGAAGGTTGTGTATAGTCGATATGTGGTGTTTATTGAGGTGAAAGATGTTATTAAACATGAATTCCAACCAAAGGAACCTGAGAAGATAGAGTTTGAGCTCAAGGAAGAAGAATCAGACTCTACAATAGAGGAGGAATCAGAAGATGAAGAGCCACAAACTTCGAGTGTGAGAAGATCAGTTCGAGAAAGAAGGTAGCTAGAAAGGTATAGTCCATCTACTTTCTATTAAATTTTTGCTTTATTTGTTACATATGATGATCCCAGAACTGTGAAGGAAGCAGTAGATTCAGAGGATGGAAAATTCTGGAAAGAGACCATGGTTGATGAATTGGCATCTTTGCACAAAAATGAAGGTTGGGCTCTAGTGGAGTTGTCGATTGGAAGGAATCCCATTGGTAGCAAATGGGTGTTCAAGAAGAAGACAAATGCAGAAGGAAAGGTGTAGAAATACAAAGCTCGGTTGGTAGCAAAAGGTTATTCACAGGCGTCTGGAATTGATTTTGGTGATATTTTTTCTCCTGTTGCCAAGGTAGTTTCTATTAGTTTTTTTTTTATCTGCTGCTGTTGCTTTTGATTTTGAAGTAGAACAGATGGATGTGAAGACATAATTTCTTCATGGTGATTTGGAAGAGGAGATCTACATGAAGCAACCTGAAGACTTTGTGGTGAAGCGTAAGAAAGAACTGGTATGCAAGTTAAAGAAGTCTCTGTATGGATTAAAGCAATCACCAAAGATGTGGTATCAGAAATTTGATACATTTATACGGGGACTTGGCTTCACCAGAAGCAAAGTAGATCACTGTGTGTATTTTAAAATAAGCTAGTGACCATGTTATTTATTTGGTCTTGTATGTGGACGATATGTTACTAGTTGGAAATGACAAAGAAATTATCCAGGATTTGAATACCCAATTATCCTCCAAATTCGACATGAAAGATATTGGTGCTGCAAACTATATTTTGGGCATGGAAATTAAAAGGGATTGAGCAAAGAGGAAGCTCTGGTTAAACCAAAGGAAGTATGTCGAGACAATACTGCAGAGGTTTAATATGCAGGATAGTAAATCGATGAAGGTTTTTATTCATGTGGGTGTAAAGTTATTTGCTAAAAAGTGTCCCAAGACACAAGAATAGGAAGAGGACATGTCCCGTGTTCCATATGCAAGTGCAGTCAGTAGCTTGATGTATGCAATGGTATCTAGTAGACGAGATATTGCACATGCATTGGGAGTATTGAGCAGGTTTATGTCAAAACCAGGGAAGGAGCATTGGACAACAATGAAGAGGGTTTTCAGGTATTTGCATGGCACTAGTGATTATGGTTTGTGCTACCAAGGATGACCAGGATTGGACATAGTTTTGGATATTTGTGGCTTTGTTGATGTAGATTGGGCTAGAGATATGGATCAGAGAAGATCTACAAGTGGGTATGTGTTTAACCTATTTCGAGGTATATTTATCTAGATGAGTAAGAAACAATCTATAGTGGCATTATCAACTATAGAGGCAGAATACATGGCAGCCACTCAGGTAAGAAAGGAAGTAGTTTGGTTGCAAAGATTGTGTTCAAGTATGGGGTAGTACAGGGAGCTATAAGGATAGATTGTGATAGCCAAAGTGCAATTTTATTGGCAAAGAACATTGCTTACCATTCAAAGAAAAAGCACATTGATGTTCAGTGTAACTTTGTGAGGAATATGATAGAAGACAAAAAGGTGGTCCTAGTATAGGTGGACACATTGAAGAATACTGCAAATACATTGACAAAATTTGTGAGCTTTGAGAAGTTCTCTTGGTGTAGAGAAACAATTGGCATTGCAGGGCTACATAAATTACTAATCTCTCCTATGGGCACTTGTGGAAAGAAAAAAACAAGTGGAAGAATATTGGGTTGTGTTATATTCTTTCCACGACTAGCCCACGTAGTAAATTGAGGGGTTAGAGGGGGACAAAGCCCCCCTTCATTGCATTGATTGCGCAGCGGGGGGGTCACACCGAGGCAACATCTCCCCCTGTTCGGGGGGTTTGAGGGGGGCAAGGAGCCCACATCTACAAGGTCCAGGGCAGTGCCCCGAAAAAAATATTTTGGACCCCAAATTAGGTTGGGTAAACCTACCTATGTTTTTGTGCATGTTTTTCACACATGGTTTTGGACGTGATGGTTTTTGGTCCATTGTTTTGGACACGATGGTTTTTGGTCCATGGTATTGGATGCTTCGGCATGTATAAATATGTATTGTAAAATTGAATGGAAAATATGAAAATCAAGTTGGCAGTCTCGTTTTTGAGATCCAGGGGAAAATATTTGTGTATATGTTTTTTATGCGCTATGCTCTCACATTGTTTATTTTCTGTGTTTTAGAATTCGTATGCAAGTAATTTCTGTATGGGGTTAAAACCTTCATTGGGAACGAGTTCCCCCAAGGATATTTTTGGGGCTAAAAGCCCATGTTTTGGGACAATTTTGTAATAAATTTGTAAAGTCTCTGCATTTTGTGGTAGCGAAGCATGAATGTCTCAAGAGTCATAAAGGGTTGTCCACCCTTATTTTGTAAAATGTAAAGTTAGCAGTAAGGATCCACCCATGGTCCACAAACGATGGGATTATATAAAAATGAGCTAAGTAAGTAAGCTCTAAGTAGCGGGGAGAGAAGTTTTGGAGTCTTGGTAGAGAAGTCTAAGTGTTTTGGGTCTTAGCATAGGTAGAGGCTCTGCAGCTGAGTGTGCAGAGGCCTAGGGTGGAAGTCCGCAGCTGAGTGTGTGGACCCTTGTAGCTATGTGCGTAGGGTCGATATAGTCTGTATTAATTTGAAGGTATCAATAAAGAGAAGTTTTCTACAATTTCTATGTATTTATTTCTTGTTAATGCATCTGGTTATATTACGTTTTGGGTTTAATTTATAATGTTTATGTGATGCACGAATGTATGTGACTGTCTTAGTTAACTGAATGAAAATAAGAATAACTGTTTATGTGGCACTAACTGTGGTTAATTAGTAAGATAAGTAAAATACTTGAGATAACTTGGGAACCTATACAATACGATGTCATAGCGGCGTGAAAGTACCTAGATCAAGGGTTAAGGCTGCGCGAAGGTCAATCATACACCTTCACGGAGGTACTAAAGGGCAGAATAAAGGTGTAGACTGATAGAACCCGAAAGCTTAGTGACCTGCATGAAAGTAGGAACAGAGGGGATAAACCAACATCACGACCATCTCAGGGTGCAGAAAATTGGTTCCAGCATCCCCCCATACTGCTTTGGGTGAGACTTTGGTCTGTGCTCTACAGGTTGATGCTGAAAGGGCTAGTACTGTAGGGATTTGTTTGGCTAACTAACACTGAACTTGGGTCAGGCCCCACAAAGCCAACAATTCAGCAATACTGAATCTGAGACACACAATAATATTGTTCTCTTTGTGTTCTGATCCAACTTCTTCCATCCCTCATTGGAAACTCTTGTTGGTTTAGTACCCAGATCTACCATGATCCTCTGATCTTTGTCCACCAATAGATCCTCCATCTTGAGTTTCCACAACTCAAAACTTTGACCATTAAATTTCTCGATCTCTATATTTCCACTGCTCACCACCTTCTTTCACCACGAGAATCGATCCCATAGATCTCCCACTAAACAGGGTCTACCATAGGCCTAAGTGAAACTCCTCAGTAACAAAGGTGTCCCCTTGAAGCCAAAAAAAATCTGATAGCAAATGTAGGTTTTAACCCCGTACAGAAATTACCTGCATACGAATTCTAACAACAGAAAATAAACAATAGCGAGATCATAGCACATAAAACAAATATGCACAAATATTTTCCCCTGGATCCCAAAACTGCGACTGCTAGCTTGATTTTTCATTATGTTCCTTCCAATGTTACAACACATATATATACATGCTAAAGCATCCAATACCATGGACCGAAAACCATCACGCCTAGAACCATGTGTGAAAACCATGCACAAAACCATAGGTACATTTTCCCCACCTAATATAGTGTCCAAAAACAATTCCCCTAGGGCATTTCCCTAGATCCCATAGAGGGGGGCTAACCGCTCCCCACAAACACCCCTATGACCCCCCCGTTGTACAATCAATGCAATGAAGGGGGGCTTTGCCCCCCTCTAACCCCCATGTAACTATGGGGGCTAGTCGTGGAAAGAATATAACACAACCCAACATCGAGCTTGAGAGCAGTTCGCGTTGAGTGTGATTAGCAAACAAAAGGTCAATAATGCATAGATGTTCATCAAGAAGGCTTTAGAAATTGACACATGGAAGAAAGTGTAGCATAAGAATGAGCACACTGTGGCCATAATCACTGAAGCATGCAGAACTGTTTCGGAGTTACATATCCCAAAAGAAGCACCGGTGGAAGCCAAGATTCAAAATTTTGCTACCGATGTATGTGATGCAAAGACCGTGCTAGCCAAGGTTCAGTTTGAGCTAAGCCTTAAGATTACCAAGATTGAGTTGAAGGCCCAACCTTCGACTCCACCAAAGGTTAAAGAACAACATGAGGTAGCTATCAAGGATGTAGTTACTATAATAAACAATGCATTGGTGGATTGCACTGTGCTCTTTGAGAAGTCGTTGGAGGTACCTACTAGTCTGTAAGAAGATCCTAACTTGTAGGGGTTAAATACTGAGGTGAGGGAATTATAGCAGTGGTATGATGAAGCAAGAGCAACGACGCACACCATCATCATCACGTAGAGATTGTTGAAGCTGCAGGAAGCAAATGAATTGAAGGAACAGGCAGAAGCAGCAGAATGCAAAGAGGCGGTACTTAAGGCTAGATTGGGGCCTTCGCTAGATGAGGCATATGCACTCACCACCACCATTGAATGAAATTTGGCAATCCTACAGGTAGTATAGTAGAAGATCCAGGCAGATAACACAGAACCAGTGATGAAGCATCTAACAGAGTAGGTCAAGCAGGCAGCGACGTAGTGTACCACTGAAGTTGCAGTGGTACAAGTCGAGCTAAGAGGTCTTTGCAGGAAGATCTCCATGCTAGCAGAGTGACTCAGGGGTGAGTCACTATATTTGTGTTGGGGGCCTGTTGGGAATGAGTCCCCTAGAGTCAATTTTGAGGTTAAAATCCCATGTTTTGGGGTAGAAAGCCCAAGGTTTTGTATAAAAAAGTGTGAAGTCTCTGCATTTTGTGGTTGCAGAGTGCGAAGATGTAAAGTTTCATAAAGGGTTTCTGCCCTTCATTTATGGAAGTCATGTTGGCTTTAAGAGATCTACCCATGGTCTGCGGACCATGGGATTGTATAAAAAGGGAACTCTTAGAAGAGTCTAAGGTAGTCTTTGAAGTTGAAATTAGATTTGGGTAATGGATCAGTAAGGGCTAAGAGTGAAGAGTCTTAGCGTGGGAAGGAGGCTTTGTAGTTGTGTGCACAGAGGCCTAGGCTAGACATCTATAGCTAAGTGCACAGACTCCTGCAGCTATGTGTGCAAGATAATTAGAGTCTATAAAGAAGATTTGAAGCATTAATAAAGAATATTATTCTGGAATTACATGTGTTGATCTATTTACTTTTGTTATGAATGCAAGTGATTATGTTATGAAGAATATTGTGTTTATGATTTAATGCTATATTGAAGCAAAAATCTATATGTTTTACTCTGTTATATGAATGCAAGTAATAATATCTTTTTTCAAAATACATGTTGAAGTTATCAGATACTTAAGCCGGTCGAGGTAAATACAGAGGTAAGAAAACTTACAAGAGCACATAAGTAAATAAATCACCCATTTAGGGTCCACAAAGGATGATCATAGACCTTCGCAAAGGCCTAGAATCTAGATAAGAAAAGTATATCGATAAGCCCTAAAAGGCTTATCGATCTGTGTGAAGGCAGGTTTAGGGTATAAAATGACATCACTACTATCCCTAGGTGTGGAAACTTGCTTCCTACATCCCCCTATACTGCTTCAGGTGAGACTTCAGTCTACAATCCACGGATTGATGCTGAAAGGGTCAGTAGTGTAGGGATGCATATTGGTGAAGTTGTTTATGGTGTGATATTTCTTCTTGCATGAAGATAATGGTCCAAAGGAATGATATTACTGACTATGAATTATAACTCTTCATATATGAGGAAAAGGCATGTTACATGAAGACATGAGGATTGTTATTGATAAGTTGTTGCTATAACTACATGATGCTTGAAAGCATTGCATATTTGGTCACATGTTGATGCTATTGAAGATTGATGTTACATTGCTCTATCTTACTTCATGGTGATGATAAATATGTTTGTGTTGGAGGATCCTTTAAGGTGTATGATGGTTGTTGATGACAATCATGATATTGCTACCTCAATATTGAATTCTTTGTTTTTGGTTATAAATGTCATATATGTCTCTTGATGTAAAGGTCATGTAAAGACCCACGATGTAATAATTATAATATTTAGTCATGTTTAGACTATTGGGGTCAAGTCAATTACGTAAGTAATCCCATTATTTTGGGAATTTGATGTAATGTTGAGTCAAATATGTAACCCCACTATCTTTTCTGGTTGATGTAAGCACAAGTCCTTAGTGATAGGAAATGTCATATTTGGTTGAGTCATAGAGTCATGTACTTCATTGAAAATGTTCTAGAAGATTCACCATATGCTCAGGGGGAGCATAGTCAATGTTCATATTCAGCATATCAGACCTACAATGATCCTTTATATAAAGGGAAAAGGAAGTCTTCATTTAGCATTGGTCATCCTCTTTCCCTTGAACTCAAAAGGGGGGAGTAGTTTGAGGTTTAGAGTAGAATTCTTGCAGAAAATTTTTGTGTGCTTAAAAATGTCTTTGCAGGTATTAATAGATGGTGGTGACAACAATGTGCTTGTTGTCAATTCCAAAGTGGGAGATTGTTGGCATTATGACTAAGGCATTGTCCTTGATGGAAACCTACTTGATAAAGATGTCAACATGATCGTTATGGAGTGTGACAAAGAGAATGGAGAAAGGAATACCAGTTCAAATATAAAGGGATGAGAAAGGTGAATTTTAAGAAAGTATACATGAGTCCTGTGAATAAATTCCTCATACATATGCATGTATGATGAAGAGAATGCACGTATCGTTTCCAAACCATGGTATTATGAATACTCCCTGGTCTTTTCCATGGTATTGGCCCATAGTAATGAGCACAAAAATGAATATTTGATCCTGTCAAAGAATACCATCAACATTACAAAGGGATTGGCCTAAGGTATTGGTTAAGGCTTATACTAAATAAAGAGATGGAGATCAAGTATTAGAGTGTGCAGGTGATGGCTTATTTATGAATGAATTGATATGAAATATGTGTGCACCAGGGAGCATGGAGATGGAATAGATTTATTATATATGAAATGACTACATATTGGATAATATGTTTATGGTTTGATAGAACTGTGATAATGATATTATGATGTGTTTTTGTAATATTTTGTATGTGCAATTTGTGTTATAGTTGCAGCAAAGGTTTGATTCAGTGATTTTAGATCTATACATTGGTTTTCCTCTGATAAATCATGTACATATGTGGATCTTCTTCTAACTAGTCATGTATATATTTTGTAGTATAGATAGATATTGTATGTAGGTGTTAGATATGAAAAGTGCATACATATGCCGAAGTTATTTATAAAAGTTGCGTACATTTTCTAGGGTTTTGCAGTGTGAGATAATAATGATGTATGATCAGTTATGTTATATTTGTTTTTGTATGTCGATGAAGTCTCTCTTATGATAATCTATGTTTGATAGTGTTGGCTGGGTTAAAATGATTATGGAATGAAATGTTGACTTGCAATAATACTATTGCATGGTGATTTGTATTTCGGCTCAGTAATATGTGATGGTTTTAGTGTGTAATTAAGTGATTGATTCAGTGGTATAGTAATGTAGATTCAGTTATCAGTAGGCTGAGATATGTACACAGGTATTCTTCGAGGAAAGTGCGTACATACACACATATGGCTCAAAACAATAATGTATAAAAATTTATGTATTCTTGATCAGGGTTTATAGTAAAAACAGCCGGTTTTCGTGATCGGTAACAGTGTTTGGCTTGATATATTGATAAGTAACTATGAATTGATATGATATGTTCTAGTTTCGTTTGATATGGTTACAATAGTTGATTAAGACTCGGTGGTTGATTTGATAATTCAATTAGTTTAGTGATTAGGTGAGTTGATCGAGTGTTTGGTTTTGGAATCGTTAATTGATATTGGGATTAAATGATGGAAGTGGGTCCAGTCTGAAGATCTGATGAAAATTGGCCTACAGGTTTGATTTTTTGGTTTAGATGGATCTAGTATGAAACATAATGAAACGTGGTCAACTGAGGTGCTGAGGATTGGAGGCTTCAGTGAGGAAGTTGTAGCTTCCTTCCAATGGTAGCTGGTAAATATGTTTAGGGGGTCAAAGCTTCCTTGCAATGGGTGTCGGTAAATGAGATCACAAGGTTGGAGCTTTCTTCTAGTGAGTTCTAGATAATGAGAGAAGGTTGTAGCCTTCTGTAGGTTGATTTCTACGTACCTGTATGAGTTTTCACCAGTACAATATCATAATATGTTTTCCTGTATAATAAAATATGAGGATAGAGATGATAATAGTGGTGGTTTTCTCCCACATTGGGTTTCCACCTAAATCTTGGTGTCCTCATGTGTTTCTATGTTGCTTATGTGTGATGGTTTATTATGTTCTTACTACTCATGTTTACTATTTAATTAAAGTCTAATGAAGTAATGATACGCTATTTAAAGTAGAACAAATGATGAAATATATGAAAAGTTAGTTAACTAGATATACATGGTTTTCCTTCATCATAGTCACATACATACATTGTTTTACTTAATGACAGTAGCATACATAAATTTGAACAATAAATTGAAATGTTTAAGTGAGTTTTAAAATGCTTATTCAACACCCCCCCCCACCCCCCCAATATTTTTCCAAACAATTGGTATCAGAGTAGGTCACTTCAATTGAAGCTTAACCGCTTGGAGTGGATTAAGGATCATGGGAAAGAAGAAGATAGCTCAATGGAAGGAGTCAAAAGAATATGGTAGTGATAGTGATATATCAGATGTAGTGATAGTTATAGATGTCAGCAAATATCAAGTTTTGGGAGCACCCTGCTTCCTATTGGATTTCTTGTTCTAACATTGGTTGGTTACATTTTGTTGATGCTTAGATACTAATTAGAAGTGGTATTGGCTTATGATGGTTTATGATTTATTATAATATGTAATTGTTGTTTTGGTTCTTATGATGGATTTTCTGATTGAAGAAGATGGATATGATCATACCTAACAGAGAATATTTGACACAGGTTTATGGGGGGAATTTGCTATGCTTCTAATAGTGCATTGTTGGCATTAATTTCTTGATCATTTTCATTTTTTCATGATGATGTTCATGATAAGTACATATATCATTGATGATGTGTAGTTTTTTCTACCAAAGACACATATGTTGTTGTTATTCTGTCATTAGTGATGATGAAGTCTTGGATAAAATTGCACTTATTGGAGCTAATTCTACATGAAGAGAATATGCATGCTATGGTCCTTATTTACATTGGTTTATGATGATGAGTTTCACTCACTACTGATATGTTTTTGTAATTATGTATACAATGATGAATAGGTTGCATATGGTGCAATTATGGATGATGCCTATAGTGTTGTTCTTGGTTCTCACATATGTTACAAGGCGATGATACATGTATATGTTATGCTACATATGGTATGTTTCTTGAGGATTTTGGCTCTTCATATGTAGAGCATATTAATCTTGATGATATGAGATCAGGTAGATGGGTTACTAACAGAGCTTGATTGCATAATCTTATGCTTGGTTGATAATGATGAGTTCATACTGTTATCTCTATGTCATAGGTTAACAATGATGATTGGTTACTTAAGTTGCATATTGGTGAAGTTTTTTATGGTGTGATATTTATTCTTACATGAATATAATGGTCCAAGAGAATGATATTTCTGCCTATGAATTATAACTCTTCATATTGTTGGGTTGTGTTATATTCTTTCCACGACTAGCCCACGCACTTAACTGGGTTGTTAGAGAGAGGGCAGAGCCCCCCCTCGTTGCGCTGATTGGGTAGCGAGTGGGTCATAGGGGGTTTGGTTTTGGACCCTATGTTAGGTTGGGCAGATCCACCTATGGTTTTGTGCATGATTTTCATACATGTTTTTGGACGCGATGGTTTGTGGTCCATGGTTTTGGATGCAATGGTTTTTGGCCCATGGTATTGGATGCTTCAGCATGTATAAATATGTATTATAACGTTGAAAGGAATATAATGAAAAATCAAGCTAGTAGCCCTGGTTTTGGGATCCAGGGGAAATCTATATGTATATGTGTTTTATGTGTTATGCTCTCACATTGTTTATTTTTTGTGTTTTAGAATTTTTATGCAGGTAATTTCTGTATGGGGTTAAAAACTACATTTGGTTTCAAAGTTGTTTTGTCTTCAAGGGGACGCCTTTGTTGTTGAGGGGTTTCGCTTGAGCCTGTGGTAGACACTGTTTAGTGGGAGATCTGCAAGATTAATTCTCATGGTGAAAGAGGATGGTGAGCAGTGGAAAGATAGAGATTGAGAAATTTAATGGTCAGAGTTCTGAGTTGTGGAAACTCAAGATGGAGGATCTGTTGGTGGATAAAGATCAATGGATCATGGTAGATCCGGGTACTAAACCAACTAGAGTGTCTGATGAAGAATGGAAGAAGTTGGATTGGAAGGAAAAGAGCACAATATGATTGTGTGTCTCAAGTTTAGTATTGTTGAATGTATTAAGGGAAGCTATGGTGAAGGCTTTGTGGGATAAGTTAGGGACTTTGTACCAATCTAAGTCTCTGGTAAATAAACTATTCCTATGGAAAAAGTTGTATAACCTAAGGATAAAAGATGGAGACTCAGTGACTGAGCATTTGAACGCATCTAATACTATGGTAAGTCAGTTAGCATCTATTGATATTAAAATTTAATATGAAGATAAGTGCATCAGTTTGTTGTGTTCTCTATCAAATTCATGGGATAGTCTAGTTATTGCAATAGGTAGCAATGCAACTGCCTTGTAGTTTAATGAAATAGTCTCATCCTTGCTGATGGAGGAGATGAGACAGAAAAATATGGAGAGACAGAATGGTGATGCCTTGTCTTTATGAGGACGGTCCCAGAAAAGAAACAAAAAATAAGTCATCGAGTGGGAGATCTAAATCTCTAGGAAAACCTATAAAGGTGGTGTGCTTGAAATGCGGAAAGGAAGGGTACTACAAAAGGGACTGTAAATCTAAAGCTCTTAATAAAGGAAAGGGATCTGATGATGCTCCTTCCATAGAGGCGAAAACCACCTCAGATGAAGGTGGGGATGTGTACTTGGTTTCTTCAAGTACACATGTAGATCATGAGGCATGGTTGATTGACTCAGGTGCATCATTTCACTTCACTCCCCATAGAGAGTGGTTTTGCAAGTATGAGAAATATGATGGTGGTGATGTCTTCTTAGGGGATGATAGGAAGGCTAGAATCATTGGTCATGGAAAAGTAAAGTTGAAGTTGCAAGGTAGAAGGGTTAGAAAACTTCCGAAGGTTCTACATATTCCTGCATTAGCTAGAAATTTGATTTCTATAAGCAAGTTGGATGGTGGAAGTGTAAAAACAATGTTCGAGAAGGATATATGCAAGATGGTTTGGGGGGCACTAGTATTGATTCGGTGAGTTCGAATTGGAACTCTGTATAAGATGCAAGGTAGCACTATTGTTGATGGGTGCAACAGTTTCATGGTTCCTGAAAGAGGAGTAGCAAATCTAGTGGTCTCTAGAGAGAAGACCATGTTGTGGCATCAAAAGCTTGGATATATTGGAGAGAAGGGCCTTCGAATACTTCATGGTAAAGGTATGGTAGAATGTATGAGTAATAGCTCTTTGGATTTTGATTTCTATGAAAATTGTGTATATGGGAAGCAAAATCTGGTGAGTTTCCCCTCTGGTGGTAAGAGGGCAAAACATATATTAGAGCTTGTAAATAGTGATGTGTTTGGACCTGTGAAGGTTCCATCACTGGGTAAGTCTATGTACTATGTATTATTTATATATGACTTCTTCAGAAATACATGGATATATTTCCTTAAGAATAAATCTGAAGTCTTTGATAGGTTTAAAGAATTCAAGGCTCTGGTGGAAAATTGGAGAGAGAAGGAGGTAAAGGTGCTGAGGACAGATAACGGTGGAGAGTTTTGCAATAAGGAATTTTAAGAATTCTGTAAGAGGTGTGGTATAGCATGGCAGAATACTACTCCATATACACCTCAGCAAAATGGAGTTGCAGAAAGAATGAACAAGATGTTGATGGAAAGGGCAAGAAGCATGCTTAGTGGTGTTAGGTTAGGACAGGAATTCTGGGCAGAGGTGGTGGAGATAGCATGTTACCTGGTCAACAGATCACCTTCATCAGCATTGGAGGTTAAAACTCCACAAGAGGTATGGACTGGTAAGAAACCTTCTCTTTCACATTTGAGGGTTTTTGGATCTGATGCATATGTACATGTTCCAAAGGAGAAATGAACCAAGTTGGATAGTAAATCGAAAAAGTGCATCTTTATTGGGTATAAGGATGGTTTAAAGGGTTATAAGCTTTGGAACCCAGTAACAAGGAAGGTTGTGTACAACTGAGATGTGGTGTTTAGAGAGGTGGAAGATGTTATTAAACATGAAGTCCAACCAAAGGAAATTGAGAATATAGAGTTTGAGCTAAAGGAGGAAGAATCAGACTCTAGAGTAGAGGAGGAATCAGAGGATGAAGAACCACAAACTCCTAGTGTGAGAAGATCAGTTCGAGAAAGAAGGCAACCAGAAAGGTATAGTCCATTTGCTTTCTATTCAAATTTTGCTTTATCTATTACTGATGATGATCCTAGAACTGTGAAGGAAGAAGTAGATTCAGAGGATGGAAAACTTTGGAAAGAGGCCATGGTCGATGAAATGACATATTTGCACAAAAATGAGGCTTGGGATCTGGTGGAGTTGCCATCTAGAAGGAAACGCATTGGTAGAAAATGGGTGTTCATATATCAGGAAAAGGCACATTACATGAAGACAAGAGGATGGTTATTGATAAATTGTTGCTATAACTACTTGATTCTTGAAAGCATTTCATATTTGGTCACATGTTGATGTTGTTGAAGATTGATGTTGTTGTCACTTAGATTTTTTCCCTATAAGTTATCAAAGAAGGAATAGTCTGAGGTAACCACAAATCTAATCTTTTAGACTCAGGTTCTAGCTAACCTAAGTCCAAAGAGGGGTCTCTCTTTATAATTTAACTTTGTTTTGTGTATATTTCAGGCTAGTTATTAGTGCTCATGATGTTTTCTTTTGATTGGGTGCTGGAATTAAGAAAACTGATGGGCAGAGCAAGTATTCAGGCCATTGGGCTATGGAGTCAATCAAGAATGGCTTAACTAGATCTGATCAATCACTAAGGTAAGAGTCCATAGGGCAGGCTAACACAACAAAAAGAAAATTTACAGGTTCAAATGGATAAGGTAATACTATCCAGGACAAAGGGAAATGAAGAATCCTTAATCGGGATTAAGATGAAGAAAGGAAGGATGATCAGTAGCAAAGGGCAATGAAGAATCCTTTACTATAGACCAAAGTGGGGGCAAACTATAGAAGTAAGGGAACAATTAAGAATTCCTAGACCAAGAGAGTTTAGTAGAAAACAATGAGAATGTAAACAGTCAAAACAGAGAGCATTAAAGCTAATTCTGAGATATCATGCCTTGTTTACTATTCAGATTTTATAAGAGATACAAATGAATATTCATCACATGAAGAGAAAACAATATTTAAACATGAAGAGATAATGATTATTTGTTCCAACTATGCACAAGAATCCAGTGAAATGTCCTCAGCTTTATTTCATATCCAACGAAACCAGTCCAGTATTGAGTACAATAGCTCCTTGGCTTAAAAATAAAATGTCTATAGAAATGTATTTTAATCCACCCAAAATACTTCAAATGATGAATTATTTATACAAAATATGTTACAAAATATCTTATAACAATATGAGAATTATTCTAGGAAACTAAAAATATCTTTAACATGAAGATAGAGACAGATGGATAACTATGTTCTTGTTGTCCCTTTTATTATGACTGTGCTGGCTGTTGTAACTCGGATTTGGCTCTTTCAATTGCTTTGTAGTTGTGTGCTAGAATCACTTTCTATTTTCTACCTAATAATACTCTTTACCTATTTTTCTTTGACTACGTCTTACCTATTTCACCTAGCAGCAATGTTTTACTATATAGATTTACTGCAGTATCTTTATAGTAAATCAGTTATATTTGTCCACCATTCACTGTTAGGTAATTTTATCCTTATCATTTTCCTATATATTTTGTCAGCTTTTGTATGCTTAGCAAAAGTTGGTCTACTGGTAAAAAGGTGTTTTACCTCATGCTCTATGTAAAACAAATTTTCAAGACTATCATATAGTACCTTTCCATGGGCAAAGATTTCATTCCTGAGGTACTAGCTTGGCTTCTAGCCATCTTTTTTAGCCTATCAATATAATCACCTTGAGTCATCAGTTTGTCATTTATTACCATAGGACTGGGAAGTCCTTTGTCTCTCAAAATGCCATACTTTGTCATAAAACTGTCAATGTCTACTTGAATGCTTTGACATCTTTTCTCTAGATTGAGCATTAGGTTCCTTTTGGTGAGAACCTTCTTTATTTCTATGATTGTTGTTGTTCTATCCTCTATTTCTAGTTCATCTAGCTAGTACCTATTTCTGGTGTTAAAAAATGTGATCAATTGGTTGGCTTCTTCAAGTTTATCTCCCAACTCTTCTCTTGTCTTGCGAACTGCTTCTGTAGCCACTTTTACTAGTTCAGTATGTTCAAAGATAACTTGAATAGAAGGCAAAATCTCATTGATGGAGTCAATGATGTTGGCCCAAACAATATCTTTCAAGTCTCCTAGTGGCTCTTGCAATGTCAAGTCCTTTTCAAGGACTTTTATTATTTCTACCATTTTTTTGTTCTTCTGAACTTGTTCCTTTTGCTGTATCTGGGCAAGTTTACAGTCATTCTCTAGATTTGACACTTTTTCTCTGAGTTTCTTAAGTTCAGTGTCCTGGATGCTCATTTCCTCGATGGCCCTTTCCAATTCAGCTGTTTTTCTGTAGAAGTACCTGTGCTTGTAGATGCCCATATGCCTAGTGATGTACCTATTACTAGCAAAGTTGTAGCTGGTGGAAGTGTGGGTGCTAAGGTAGCAGCCGATGTGGAGGGTAATGTAGTGGAGACTGTAGGAATTACAATCTGAGGAGTGGCAGCCAACTCACTCTGCTTAGATTGTATCAAGTTATCTAGCTCCTTTTATGTCTATTTTAATTTCTCATTGAGCTTAAGGACTAAGTCCATAAGCTCTTCCTCATTTTGTGTTTCCAACACTTCAACGATTTGAGGATGATGTAGAGGAGGAATTTTGAGCTGCTTCTTTAGTGCAGCTATATCATCATTTTTCTTCTTGATAAGTTTTTCCATAGCTTTCACATCTTTGGGCTCATGTCCCAGCTCTATGACTAAGTCCTCTAAGGACTTTATTTTGGTATCATTGGCTTATGAAGAGGCCTTTTCCAACTAGAATTGTGATGATATATTATTCAGCGAATTTCAGGGTTGGAGGGCAGCAATTACCTTGCTGGTCAAGGTGGAGTAAACCATTTCACCAGTTTGCTTATGTAACTCAATTTGGTCAATAGGATGGATATCCTTTTCCAATACTTCAAAATCTGTTTGCATATAATCTTCCATTGATCTGGGTTTGTGTATAGTTGGTTTCAAAAAACTCATTTGCATTTTACCTTCCTTTATGTCAAAGGCTGACATTAGCCTTTTTTGATTTGTTGGAGCCATTTTCAAGTAGTGTGCATAACTTTGGACCTTTAATCTTTCATTTCTTGCCTTGATTTCTTTGTATTTTTCTTTGATATCTTGGCTCTGACTAGTAGGATACCTGAAGGAGGATACTTACACACTCTGTTTCCTTTCTAGCATTTGAATCTTTGAGGTGGAAGGTTCTTGTGTACCTCCTTAAGGAGTGGTATGTCTGCTTTCTACTCCTACAGCTCCTGTTGTCTCCTCGGTAAACTCTTGTTCTGAAAATGGGTTCAACCTTTGCCTCTTGACATAGGTTTGGGCAATGGGTTTACTAGATGGGGTGACCTCCTCTCTATCTCTTTTTAGATTCCTCTCCTCATTTAGAGGATTTTGCAAAATGGGAGGATTGCTCATGATTTTCTCTAGTTGAGCAAGTTCTTCTGAAATCTCAAGTTCTTCAGATTCCTCTGGCTGCTCTGTTCCCTCTGAGTGTTTTTATGCTTCTGGTTACTTTGAAGGCCCTTCTTCTGTTGTTTGCCCACTATGTCCTTGTGATTGTATTTGATATTGAGTTTCTTTTGACACCTGTACAAATGAATCCTCGTCAATTTTTCTATCTAAATCAATTAATACATTGTTGATAGTAGTTTCCGTGCTATCCCGGTCTACCAAAGTGTTTTCCACCCATTCAAACTTATTTGCATATTGTTCAATTTCAAGGATTCTATGTTGGATATAAGGAGATAATTTATTCTTTTGCCTCTTATTGCAAATGAACTCTAAGGGGTCATAATTCCAGATGAAACTTTGTTTCATTCTCAACCATTGGAGGATTTCCTCTACTTCCTTTCCTGCTTCCCTACTGTTACATATGAAAGGACCAAGCTGATCTTTTATCCTAAGTGGAGCTTTCTTCTTGGCTTTCACAAAATGCACCTCATCTGAATTGATCATTTGTCTGTAGTACTATAGGGCAAACAATATCATTAGGAGGTATCTGGGCAGTTTGTAGGGAGCTAGCTCACATCCATAGATTCTAATTTCAGTGTTGTTTTGGTACAAGTACCAATCCCCCACTCTATATTGTTTTGATAACTGAAGGACCCTCCTGATATCTACATTGATTCTGGGGGGAGGGCTTCCTAATAGCATAGTTGTTACTAGGAAGACAAAGAGATCTATAAAATCGGTATAAGAATATTGAGAGTCAAATTGGTGGATCAATGAAGTCCAAAAGAGCACTGATCTGGGGTTGCCTCTGGAATCAAGCTTTTGGAGGGTGATTGGAAATTTATCAGCTTGATAATACAAGAACAAATGATATAGAATTCAAGAATATTTAAATACTCTTTCATTTTATAACCTCATGAATTGATCATGAATTTGATCAGAAATGAACTTAGCATAGTCATACATGATGGCTAGTGGTTGTCCAAGAGAGTAGATGGACATAAAGGCTATAATGATTTCATCAACAAATCCACTTGTAATATAACCTAACATATTGGGTATCATTTCTATGATGTCTTGGCTAGGTCAGAGAATATAGTCCACAGGTAAGGAGTGTTTCGAGGAAAACTAGTGTCTTAAAGTAATTCAACAATTTCTTCTATGTGAAACAGATAAGAGAAAGATAAAGGAACCAACCTGGAACTTCCACTTAATCCATTGCTCGATCTCTCTCCCACTTGATAGAGCTTGCAACTTCTCTCTGTACTTAACCCACTTGGAGAGTACCTACACAAGTACAACAACAAAGAACCATCAAAGCATCGTGATATATTACAGCATAAACATTACAGAATCAGATATATAATGAACAAATGATAGCATTGACAAATGATAATATTCACAATTGCACAATCGTATGGAAGAAAAATTGAAGAACTTTATTAAATAGAAGTGAGAATTACAACACAGTTGTCTGATCCAGAATCATCCTCCCAACTTCAATCCCTCTTCACCTTATGAAATAGCAAGATCACACCAACAATACAATGCTCTTTCCTCAATTACAAACTATCAACACTTCCTTGCAATTCACAATATTCCTGCCTCTAAATCTCTTAGATGAGGGATCCATTTATAGATGTGTGCAAAGGTGTGAGTCATCCATGTGGTTTGATTAGTGTCATTCCACTTGTTACAATTGGTTCCACTTGGATATTTCTTGGATCTCTTACTCATCCCTGGGCGAATTCAGAGAGGCAAGTGGCATAGGAGAAGTTTCTAGAAGATTCCATGAGCAACCACCTAGCAAACTACCTTGGACATTTGTCCATCCTCGCCCATCACACCCTATAGAAGGCCTAATCAGTATGAATTGCACCCTGACAGTGTACCATTTCGTATGCATCGCACCATGCCAGTGGAGCAGTCAGTATGGTTCAATTTAGGCCATTTTTGGATGGTTTCTTAGGTGGAACTTTTGGGGAATGATGTAATCATATGACTAAGCTCTTTTAGGGTATGAAACAACTCTTTTAGGGATTGAAGAGACCTAGTTTAATGACATATAATTTTGGGGTTGATGTGCCCAAATATGTCTATAACAATTTCCCCCTAAAGCATGAAATCGTAAATTTTGATGTCAGGTGAAATGCTTTATCATGAGGATCTGAGGTTTCAAATTGGAAGGTGACCTGCATAAGTTACAATACAATACATCATCATAATATAATTTTCATGATCTAGCTGAGGGAGGAATTCCCATGCTCAAATTTATAAATTCATTTCATGTACATAGATTAGATAGTCGTCTGTATATGTAGACTGGTGATTCTTCATATAAAGAGTCATCATCCTTTGTTCGGATGACCATCTGTGTAGAACCTTTGTACATTTGATGTTTTATATCCTTGAATGTATCACAGCTCAGATTGATGAAACTAGATTTTGGGTCTTCAAGCTTGTTCAATATTTGCCCAATGTACAAGTCAATCCATGTGAAGAGATGTTCTGAAGTCGAACATGGAAATACATCGCTTGATTACCAGCCAATAATGTGAGTTGTTAACAGACGTGAGAGGAATCACTGATAATGATAATGACCCTCAAGGTACTACAATAAAATTCATGTGGTGTGAATATATGATCCGATGTTGAACACCAAGCAAAACGTTTCGGTCGAAGGCCATTGATGTCAACCTATCGTCAGAAGTGAGAAACTTGCCATTGATGCATGCAAGCTTCAAAGCACTGAAAGGGGTGTTTCTAAGTCAACTTCTTGGATAATGAGCTGATGTCGACAAGAAGTGACTCGTTGTAGGAGGGCCTTAATGTATCCCACATCTATGACACAAAACGAAGCAAATGATTTCTGGAGGTGAAAACAGACTGACGACACAAGGTTCGAGAATGGCGGTCATGAAAAAATGAAGATTGGAGGTATTGCAATGGATGAGACATTGACTAGATTATGGTTTCTCAATTGAATGACTTCTCTTGAACATGTTGGCGACACTGAGATGGATTGGTAGCGTTAACCCCAAAAGATGGATGGTGTGAAAGACCAATGGTGAGATGACCAATGAATGGAATAACCCAACCCAACTCAATAATGGTGATGGAGTGAAAGTGTCATGTTCAAGAGCGACTTGCTACCGTAAATTCTTCAAGTTTTTTCCCTATTTCCCCAGTCATTGCTGACTAGTACCTATTTATTTTTGTCAAGCTTGAGGAGGATAACATATGCTTGTTCTATAATTCGCCCTTCAGGCAAACCTGTCGCTATGTTTTAACTAGTCTAGCGACAGTGAAACTTGGTCTTGTCTAGAATGGACAAGTTTGTCGCTACTATTTTAACGAGTTTAATGACAAGGATAACTCAGTCCTTTTCATGTTTAGATATTTTTAAAAGGGATGAAAAGAAAACTCCATAAGTTCTTTTTTGTAAAATAATCCCTCAAGTCTAGAAAAGGATAAAATGATACAAAAGGGATTTCCGATCACTTTAACGAGCCGAAAAAGACAAGCGCTCAACTTTTTCGTAAGGTAATCCCTCGATTCCACAAAAGTATAAAATCATATAAGAGGGATGACATTTCCAATCACTTTAACGAGCTAGAAAGGCCAACGCTTGAAAATATTTTCATATTTAATGAGTCTGAAAAAGGTTTAAAGGAGACTCGATTTTGAGGAACAAGTGGTGTCTAGGGTAGCAACTGGTTCCGGTGAATTTGGAACTTCTCAAAACATGGTGAATTCTATGAAGAGGTTGGTTAATAAGACTACTCATTGCAACTGTTCCTCAAAAGCGGTAAAACAACCAAGTGGAAGCGTATGATTGGCCAAAGGGATGGTGGTGATTAGAGGTACACAACCAAGGTTCAAAAGGCTGATAAAATGGCAATCACAAAGGTTATTTAGTTGAAGGTGGGTTCATTTTTTGACAATATTGAACCATGTGGGAACTATGCTTGGTTTCATTTTCATTTTTACTCAAGCTCGAAATGACAAAATTGTGCTTGGAGTGGTAGTCAAAGATGTTCAATTCACTGTTTAGCACATCAAATTCTTTCTTCAGTCGTTCAACCTGCTCATTTACTCCATCAAATTGATTAGAAATACATATATATGGATGAAAAAGAACTAAAACTAACATTTTACTTGAAGCACATGAATAGTAAACATAAACGGTAGTGTTACCTTTCACTTTCATCATTTCTTTTCAAATTTGGGATTTTGGAGCTCTGGAGCAGTTTTGCCCCTCAAATTTCACCAGTTGATTTTGAGAGATCTTGTGGACCATTTTCCGTGCCGTCAGGACTAGGTAGGAGCTATCCTTGAGCTCTTCATTTTCATTCCATCTTTTCTTGATTTTGAGCTAGTTTTTCCACTTTTTTGGGCCCCTAGGGTTTGAAGATTTCATTCCCCAATCCCTGCACCTAGCCTATATCAAAAGGTGTGATGCATATTGAGCTATACACTGGCCAGTCAGTATGCATCTCACCTTGCTCAAAGGCAAGGTGCAATGGGTGCTGAAAGGCAACTTTACATAGTGGTTTTTCATCAATTTTTTGCCTGTTTTTACTCAAACTTGGATCCTAACTCATCTTTTGTTTGTATTTCAGATATTTGTTGGATCAAGATGGTTGTCACATGGCATGAATGAGAACATGAAGAGGAGGATATGATTGCTTTACATGACCAGGGCACAGTTGATGCATTAAGAAACTGTGGTTTGTTGAAGTTCTTCTGCATATCCAGCATGAGGCAAAAAATTAGTTTATTGCAGTATTTCCTTGATGCTTGGGATCCTATGGACCAGGTATTCTAGATCAGAGGTAAATCCATTCCTTTCATGGTCAAGGATATTTACTTTCTGACGGAGTTGTTGAGGTGTGGTGCCCCTCTCTCACTATCAGGATTTTCTCGTGGGGGCGAATCTGTGAAAGATTACATTCGTCAGTTCTGCAGGGATGGATCTCAGCCCAATAGAGATGGCAAGATTAATATCTAGGATGTCACTGATCGACCACTAAGGACCATTTTATTTACCTTTTCTAGATCGGCTAGTAGCATGGCCTTACATTTGACAAACAGATCTTACATGTAGTATGCCCTGGAATGCCTGGAACCGAAGGTGTTCAACTGGTGTGAGGCGATACTTCCTGTCATAAAAGAACAACTCTCCAAAGTAAAGAATGGAAGAACCAAGAATTTTAGCTATGGATCCATATTGACTACTTTTTCTTTGGAGAGGATTCTACTAATGTAGCCTCAGAACATTTCATTGGGATTTCCAGCACCGAGGGAACCACAGATGCAAAGATGGGTTGATATTATGGCCAAACATGCTGGCCAATTGCATATTTCCTTCTCTGATTCCTTTTTCAAGTGGTTCAACCACTAGGATATGGTATTTGCAGAGTATCCATACGTCGGAATGGATTTCCGAGGTGACCCAGATTTAGCATTACTAGCTGGTGAGCAGTGGAGTGCTATAGGTAAAATGATTCGACCACATCTTTGTTTTTTCAGTTTTATAATGTTTTTGTGTTTTTGATTACCAAGACTAATCAAATTTATATGTGTGTGCAGATATTGGACCAGTGCGACCAGTGGCACGCCCATAGGCAGTAGATGATGCTCCAGCAAGAGAGGATGTAGGGAGGGATATCCTTTGGGATCTGGACATATCAGAGACCCTGGTAGTGTTGCAGGATTAGATCGAAGGCCTCACTCTCGGCATTCAGGATGTCAGGACCGATGAGTTACCTTTGAGGTTACAGGAGCATACTACTGGCACACCGAGTCGTTCGACTAGGCTCTTGCGCATGATAGCAAAGGCAGTGACATGTTATCACCAACATCACTAGTCTAGGATGTTTTTCTGCATTCATTTTGAGTTTCTTGGTTAGATGACCGATTTTGTCTTAGACACAAAACATTTTGTAAAAACTATAACCAGTTATCTACTTTTGATTTCTGGAGTTTTATTTTGGCTAAGTGATGCAATCCTGATGCAAATGTTGATGTGAAATGCTTTCTTTACAAATGCTACAAATTTCTATTTAACACATAGTATGCTAATGAATCAGTCAGTGTATTCAAGTTTCTAGAAATGTGTTGATATTGAATGGAATAAAAATTCCCTTCCAAAATCCTAACTCTTAGGAACATGTGATAAATAGCTAGGCTCCGAATGGAATAAACGCTAGTAAGCTGTAGAATGACAAGTTGTGAATCTAACTTAACAATGAGTTGGCATATGCCATGTGAAACAACATCAGAGAGAAGTTCAATCAATGCGCTATACTCAGCGATGTTGTTCATCAATCGACCAATACATATCCCCCTGAAACTCAGTAACTTGCCACTTGGAGCGAAAATGGCCCAGGCCACAAAAGATAGGTTCTGCGTACTATGACTAGCTTCGTCGGCACATGCAACAAATGGTTCTAAAAATTCTGACATCTGCAACAAACGCAAAGTGGACTACCTAACCAAAATGACAACTGTAAAAGGAAAACACTCAAAAATGCAATAAAACCATATGTATAATGAGTTTACTACATTTAATCAAGCATGGTAACGTTTAAGATACAACCCATTTCAGGGTTGTGATAGTGGAATCCCATCATAATCGACCAGCTTGTAGGCTCCTTTTGTCAATACTCATTTATCAATGTAGGCGCCCATCCATAATGGTTCGAATTTACCTACTCCTAATTTTTCATAGTCCTGATCATAAAGCAAGACTAGGTCACCTTCTAAGAAGACACGAGACTTGACATTTTTGTCATATTTCACCTTGACACATTTCTTATGTGCTTCGTTAGTCAACGCGACATCACGACGGGTTTCATCCAGATGGATTAGTTCCAAGAAACGAGCCTCTTCTTTAGAAGTTTCAAGAAACAGATCAATTGCAAGCTTGAGGGATGAGATTTCGCACTGAATTGGTAAGACTGTTTCCAGACCATACACCAACTGAAATGGCATAAATCCGGTCACATTTCTCACCAAAGTCATATATAGCCACAGAGTTGAGTACAAGATTAAATTCCAATTATGTTTGTGGACTCCAATCATTCTCTGTAGCATGTGCTTAAGGACTTTGTTTATTGCCTCAACTTGTCATTAGTTCATGGATAATATGGAGTAGAGCTATCATGGGACAGTCCTAATTTGGCAGTCAATTTGATCATCATGTGATTGCGAAAATGTGACCCATGATCTATGACTATAGCCTGTGGTACACCAAATCTAGAAACTACATGATTGAAAAAGAAAAGAGCAGTCGCTTTGTCGCTATTGTTTAATCTAGGCATCACTTCAATCTATTTTGTAAAATAGTCAACAGTGACTATAATGTACCCATTCCCCCCAGCCGAGGTGGGGTTACATGTCATGAAATCAATGCCCCATTTAGCGAATAGCCCAACAACAATGATTGGATGTAGTGGTGCAGGTGGTAATCTAGTTTTGCAATAAAAAATATAACAAGCATGGCAACTTCTAACTGCAATTATGAAATCTTTGAATATGGTGGGCCAGAAGTAAGTAGCTCCTACAATCTTTTGTGTAGTAGCGTAATCAGATAGATGCCCTCCCCAAGCACCTGAATGACAATAATTAAAAACTTTTTCGGCCTCCTCATGCGTGAGGCACCTTCATAGAACTATATCGACACCACGACGATAAAGTGTATCACCAATTATCAAAGTCTTTGGCTTGGTATTGAGTACGCTACTATTAAGAGTGAGAGGTGTTAGGCCTAAAAGTTTGGGTTTGGAGATAAACCAGGATATCCCCATACCGCGAATTGCTTGACGATATCAGAAACAAATTCTCATCCACGATTGATGTTTGGGATGTTAAATCATTGGATGACGAGGGAAGGTCACAAAGTAACTCCGCAAAGATGAGAGACTTATTTGATTTGGATTTGGTGAATTCTAGATCAAACTCCTGCAAAATGGCTATCCATTTGGAATATTTTCCCCCCAGTAATTGACGCGACAAAATGTAGGTCATAGGGTTGCAATCTGACACAATGGTAATTTTGCGAAAGAGAACATAGTGTCAAAATCTCTGTACTGCTTGAATGGCTGCTGAAGCCAAATTTTCAACATAAGAGTACTTGCTTTCTATATCATTAATATTGTGACTTAAATAATATATAGGATGTTCAGTTCCATTATCTTCTTGTACTAAAACCATGTGATGGTTGTATCTGCAGTGACCAGATACAGGTTGAAGTCTTTTGATAGTCAGGAGTGCGCATCAATAATGTTTTTATCAGGGAATCTTTTAATGCATCAAAGGAAGCTTGCGCAACCTGATCCTAGTGGAAGGGTACTCCTCTTTCCAAAAGATGTGTATAGCCTTTAGCAATCTCAACATAATGTGGAATGAACCTCCTCAAAATGTTATCTTTCCCTTGGAGTCTCTGAATCTGAAGCAAATTTGAAGGTGGAGGCATGTCAAGGATTGCCTGAACCTTAAATGGGTTGAGCAGAATTCCGTCCTTAGAAACTACAAAACCATCCAATGAACCAGGACGAACACAAAACACACATTTGTGCGGATTGAGTCATATAACAATGTAAACTTTGAAATAGGAACTATAAACTTGAAACGGGAACTCCAGCCAAAAAACCCCAAAAAAACATCAAAAACAATGCTAGAAACGAAAAGTGTGTACACTGGAACGATGATTTTATTTTTTAGGGGTTAATTTTGAACATGTTTTAAAAATGGCAGTGACTACGAAATTTACTACGAATTTTTTGTGCAAAATATAGCTTCAAAACGAAAAAGTGATGATACTAGAACAATGAATTTTTTTCTTTTTAGGGTCAATTTTCAAACTTTTTAAAAAATGCTAGTAAAACCAAATTTTTATGTGCCAAACAAAGTTGTTTATGAGGAAAAAAACACATTAATGTTTTTGGTAGAATATCATTTTTCTTTGCTAAGTATAAATTCAACATGTTTTCAACCATTACATGCCATGGTTATTACACCTAAACATAGATGGACAAATTTACCATATCACGTCAAGCACACTTTCTTGATTATCCTTATTTTAATTTTGAGCATGAAAAATTCATAGGAGGCTAGGATTTCGCTAAAAAGAGGAACTGGAGTCATATTACAGTGAATCTCCTCTAATCACCCTCGCTAAACTGATCACCCTCTCCATAAAATATGTTCACAAAAAGTTCATAAGGAATCCTAGAAGCAAGTTTCATTTGTTCTAAAGCAACTCAGTTACACCTCAAGAACCTTATTACTCCCTCATAAATGTGTTCCCAAGAAATGAAGGTAAGATAACTTCATTTGCTATCAATAAATCCCAAACCTAGATGCCAGAGGATTTTCTCTCAAGAATGAAATAATTGGAAAAAACAAGCAAGTTCCCAGAAGATAACTCTAGTGTCAATCACAATCCTAATAATGCATCATCAGTGAAATCATACCCCACATGTAGGGAGAATACGATGAGCTACCTATGACCACTCCATTTACTTTGATTAGAGTATCTAAGGCCATCATAATAATCTATTTTAATTTCTTTCCAAACCTTTAAAGGAAGGTCACTGTCACTGTCATCTTATGAACCACAATAATAACTTTGATGGCATTTTAAATATAGTTACATGGTATTTTTTGTTTGTATTATTTTGTTGCAGGTGACTCATGAGGAGCACATGGATGCTAATACCACAATGGGAAACATAACCAAAATGAGAAAACTAAGTTTGGACCTCCATTAACATCAATTACCACTAAAAAAGGATTACATTTATCAAATTCACTGCGAATATCTTAACAACAACATAAAAACATCTCCCTTGGCAACAATTCTAAAAATTCAATTAGGTTAAGAATTTACACCCAATATAAGGAGACACCCTTATTAATATGGTTATTCAGTGCATTGCTTCCCCCACTATTATCAATTAGATGTTACTCATCCTCATATCTAAATAAAATAAAAGGGAGAAATAAAATAAATGAAAAGCACCCCAATGGGGGAAGTAACGAGGGATATAAAAACCTTTTATGGGGCTATGAACATCTAGTTGGTAGTAAATGCCTATTATTTCATTGTGGTGATTACATTGTAGACATAGAAACTCATTAATATTGGAAGAATACTTTTAGAAATACTTGAGTCATATTTAAGGAGTTTATTACCTCGAGATCTATACAAGCCCATTGGATCAAAAACCAAACCTAAAGTGAAAGTAACAAAATTTATTTTTTAAAAAGTAAATGACCTTTATGGATAAATTAATATAATAAAGAAGTATTTCTTAATCCTCGAAATAAAAAGCTTTCAATGTTAAACGAATATATCTAATCTCTTGTGAATTCCTAATAAAATTAACTAAAAATATATTATTGTACCATAACTATAACCTTATTGTTAAAGCATTTCAAATATTTTAGACTCATCTATTGTCTTTCCATGAATTCATTAGAAAGCACACTTGAATTTTGCTTTTAAAAACTACTCCTATTTCCATTCCTTTATGCTTAACATTGTCATTTTAAAAGTCTTCTTAATCAAGGTGAAAACCATAATCTCAATCAATTTTCATGTCAATATCTTAGATAAAGAGAATTGATTAGAAAACACACTTGGATTTTGCTTTTTAAAACAACTCCTATTTCCATTCCCTTATACTTAATCATTTTAAAAATCTTCTTAATCAAGATAAAAACCTAATCTTGATCAATTTTCATCTAAATATCTTAGACACGAATAACACCAAACTTAATGACCCCTTGTTTGAATGATAGTGAACTAAAATAACACTGTTGATAGACCATATGAAATCCAAAGCTTTCTATATTCTCTTCACCATAGTAACTTAAATCTTGAGCTCATAATTTTATCAATGTTAACCCCAACTAATGTCTAATGTCTAATATTATTAGACAGGGATAGTGAATTTTAGTTACAACTTACATTGAAAGTCCATGTAACCCCATGGGGACACTTATATATTTTAAGACAAAAAAAATCATGGACAATATGTGTCGGCTTCTATATTGGTCTTGAAAATGCCTAAGGGATATAAAACACATACCTCATTGATAAATTAGAGAATATCAACATGGGACATTCTTAAAAAAAAAAAAAAAAATCGCCACCTGAGACACGTTACACATATGGAAATAGAAATCGAGTAATTATGGATGCACAGTGCCAGGTATTAGTTAGCTCTTTGACAATTGAGGCAGTACTCTTCGCAATAGTGTTACTCATCTACTTAATCAAAGAAGTTTTCCATGATCTTTTTTTGCCACCTTGGAGGATCGTCTTCGTCCATGAATTGAATGATGATGACCGGCGAAGTCTCGGCCTCTTTGATGAACAAATAGCCACACTGCAATCTTTCAAGTACTCAGCAGAAGGGAGATCGGAAGAGGCAGAGGAGGAGTGTTGCAGCATTTGTTTGTGTAGAATGCAGGAAAATGAAGAAAAGTAATCGACATGAAATTGAGAGCCATGGATCCACGACATCCTCGCCATCCAAGCTGGGAGATAGTATGAACGCACCTCGACCCTGGTCCAGAACCCCTCAACCGTTGTTGCAACAAGCCGAATACATCACGCCTTCGCATCTCAGAACAGTCTACCCACAGGCAGAGTAGAGGTGCTAGGCAGAGCGCCAAAGAAGAGCATACAATAATATTTAACCATAATCATGGAGCATTAGTTCCCTTTTAGCACTCGCTGGTTTATTTTACGGTGGGCAAAATTCTTCCATGCTGCACTCACTAGTTTATTTAAGGGTTGGTAGAAAGGTTTTACTGGAAAAAGTTGTGAAACCTTTATTTTTAGGAGAATTTAGAACTTGAAAGAAATAGAAACTGAAAATGAGAAATAACTGTAGTTTGAGGAAATACAGTGCTTTACATAGATGTCATATTAAAGATATTGAACTTTTATATATAGCTAGTGCTACAAAGGTTACTAAAATTGATAAGGATTTGGCATATGTCAACGTTTTCCATCTTCAATGAGAAACAATTTTACAAAAATACTATTTTGAAAATTGAAAATACCATACACCTAATTTCCAAATGCATGCCTTTGTAGTAATGGCAAGAGTATCTCTATAAAACATTGGCAAGAGTATCTCCATAAAACATCTTCAAGTTGGACTATTTAATGCAAGTCATGGACGAGGTGGAGGAGCTGGAGGATGATTGAAAATCCTATATTGCACTGGTTTCTTGGCTAGCCAGCCTAAACTAGGTGGGGGATCAGAGATCTCATAATCACTTTTCACATAATCTTCAACAACTAAAGAGTCATCTTTGTTTTCACTATGCTGATCCTCCAAGTTTCTTCTACTACTGCTTCTTTTGATACTACTACTTGCATCCATACTCATGTCAAAATTATCTTTCTGTGGTGCATGTTCAAGAACAAAAAGTTTATAATTTTCACAAAAGAGGCAGCGACATAATCACATGATTTCCATGAACATACTTGAAACAAACATTTCAATTACATAAAGAAAGCTACATGCAAAAAGAACCGATTGAGAGTGCTGAAACTTACCATTACTGCCTCTCCTCCACTGTCCAAAGCAATCCAGTAAAGAGTTTCTCCATGACCCGCACAAATAATAAGAATTTTACATCATAGCAAACCAAAATCACCAATGAAACTTCATAAATTAAGTTATATTAAAAAAAATACTCTAAATTAAGAAATCCATGATAGGCTGCAAGAATGGGTTGAGAAAAATAAGTAGAAATAAAACACAAACCATGAGGATGGGTTCTGGATAATGCCCACATAATGTTATATGTGCAGAAGATCAACAGTAATGGCAATACATAGGCTCATTTTGTTCTGTGTTTAGTCCTCCTTGTGCTCACTCTATAGGAAAAATTGATTGGATTAGAATAGCTGGGCTATTATTAATGTCATTAGCAACCACTAATGTGATATTTTATCCAGTGAAGGCTCCATGGAGAGGAGAGTCTACTGAGAGTCAGTTACATGGCCATGTTGTTTCTGTTGTGTGAGGATTGGAAAGAAAAGAGAGCGACGGTGGGGGGCATGCAATATCATTCAATTGCATTAATAAGGTGGCAGTATTTGTGTTTAATGATTTTTGGGGTTTTCAGCCCATTCACCACCTCCCTTTTAATGCTCACATACTCGGATCTCATAATGATATGTTATGATCTCCCTATGAGCTATTAAAACATTATTGGCATTATCAAATTATTCCAGATAGGTCGACCTAGACATGTGAAGAGTATTCTGGAAACCAATATTTGGGTAGCATAAGAGAAGCCATGGTCAACAACCTTTCTGACCATGCCGAAGACCTCCGGCATGTCCCATCATCAAATGGCTCATCCGGAGGCTGGTAAGTGAATAAGACGTGCACGTACACACATTCAATGTTATTCAAATGCCAAGGATTTCAAATGCTTCACCACTTCCTAGATTTCAAATTGAAAAGTTGCGTGGGAAATTTCTGCAACAATGTGTTAAAAAGGGTTGCAATGGCTGGATTTCATTTTTGTCATGATATTGATGGGATTAGCCTCTTCGGCACTAGCACCAACATTGCCCCCTGTTGAAATAACACCCAAGGCGACCCCAATTCAATTCCCAGCAATGCCATCATCGTAGCTCTTTCGCAGGGCTAGGATTTCTCAGCGTAATATTGTATTGGATGCTTAGTAAGCATTGTTTGGGGCGATTCATAGTAGATGGGGCAATTCTAAAAATCACCAGGTTGTGGGGCGATTCTCAGAATCACCCCACCACTGGTGGTGGTGGGGCGGTGGTGAGGTGATTCTGAGAATTTCCCCACCACTCAACGATTCTCAAAATCGCCCCATCTTCTACGACTTGCCCCAAACAATGCTTATTTGGCATCTAATACGATATCAAGTGGATTTCAGAGGGAATTTTGATGTTAATTAATTTTGGTAGGAACAAACAAAATAGTTTTTCAGTAAAATTTCAGTTCTGATCTGGAGTGAGGAGCAGATCGCTCCAATGCGGGAGGTGTTCAGCATATTCGACACTGACCGTGACGAGTACATTACGACAACTAAACTAGGAACCATGATGCAATCCCTGGGGGAGAATCCCACTTAGGCAGAGCTTAAAGAGATCATTAAATGCGAAGAGATCAGCGGCACCATCGAATTCCCTCGCTTCGTGGACATGATGAAATGGAACTTGAAGGGAGGGAGCTTCCATGTTCAGCTCAGGGATGCCTTTGAAGCGCTTGATAAAGAGGGCACCGACAAGATTTCTGCCACAAAACTCCATCATATTCTTACTAACATCGGGGAGAATCTGGAACCGTCGAAATTCGATGAGTGTATTCGAGAAATTAAGGTCGATTCCGATGGAAACATTTGCTATGAAGATTTTAACACCAGGATGATGGCCAATTTATATTTAATTTGTTGTATTGTTGTGATGCACAGTATTTTTCAAAATTTCTGGTTTTTAAAACCTTTGGAAATCTTGTGCCCTCTTCTGTAGGAAATTCGGAGAATATATTTTATTATCTAAAAGGGCTTGAAGTTAGCATATGCCAAGGGTTTACAGTGGGCTTGTCTATTCATATGTTAATTCGTATTCACAGTCTGATTTAAAATAGATTGCTTCGATCTGGGATGTTTTCGCCATATTCCTGTGAGAGTGCCCTAATTTTCAGTTTGCTACTGACAGCTTCTTTGAAAATTTCAGTTTTGATCTATTTTAATGAACTGAACATTTTAAAGAGTAGCACATAACATGTGCAGATGTCTACACCAAATAGCTATCAGTACTCATATTGTCAAAATCATGATTTCATGGGTCTAATGTAGGTAAAAATAAAATAACAAAAGATGCAAATATTCTAGGAAAAAAAGGTAAATTTGCATCACATCTTCCTGTGAAGGAAAAACTTTCTCATAAATCAACGGCTTCATCAACAATAGGCCTGTCACATCGAAACAAAACTAAAATATGAAACATTTGAGAGTTTGTAGGGCCAAGTATTGACAACAACCTCATATGCTGCTGGGGTACACAAATACTCTCACTCTTCGTCCCGTCGACTTCGGTGGCAAATTTGTTCTAAATTTTGCCCTAACAACACCACCATTACCATGTGGCCTTGTTACTTTGCCCCGAATACACCTGTAATTAGTTTCCCCCTTCTTGGTTTTCACCTTGTAAATATAGGCCATCCTTTTGCCCAGATACCAATCCACTTCCTTTGGTGTATTGACTCCTTCAATTCGAATCAGAGAATTATTTGGGTACTGGTTTGATTTTGACCTTTTGTAGCCGAGGATGATCCCTCGAACATACAACCTGATACGCTCTCCTTGGCGTCCCTTCACCATGTTGATCAAAATGGCTCAAAACATCTATCTCGCAATGTGATGTGAATTGAGTTTTACTTATCAATATCAGTGCTTTCCCTTGAACAAAGGGTAGCCAATAATATTACATTTTGATAGCCATACTATGATTTAATAAATAATAGAGGTTGATGTATGTCGTTGAGATTTTTTATAGACATGCAACACAATGTTTTTTTAGATGGATATCAAAATCTTTCTTTATCAAATTAAATAGGATAATTTTGAGCCATTATAAAGCTTGAAAATTGAATAATGTAAGTCAAGTCCAACATCGTATAGTGAAGATAAGAATGAAGTGTTCATTATCTGGGAAAGGGAATTGCAAAGAGTAAAGAGTAAATGGAATGGAGATATAAATTTTAAACCAATTGGTAGGGTTATATGACTAATTGTACATGAAAATATGGTTTAAAGAGAAATTAATGTACAAGTTTAAAAGATGTTTCTAAAGAAGTTATTGAGAAAGAAAACGTTAAAGGAGTTTTGTGTAATAAAATTTATTACTTATGGTGAATATTCATCTATTTTTATCTAATAAGGTGAACAGGAGTTTTGTGTAATAAAATTTATTCATCTATTTTTATCTAATAAGGTGAACGGATGGACTGATGCACAAACTCTTCTTCCCCTTGCTGCTGCTCCTCTCCCTCCAGCTCGCCCCAGCACAACCAACTTTAAAATGCATGGAGCAAACAAAATAGTTACTATTGCGTGGGTGCATGTATCAAATATGGCAAAATAAAAAGTGAAGAATCCAACTCAGTCATTTCTTCTCAATGAACATGTAGGTCCCTCTTTCTTTTTTTCTTTTGTTTTTTTGGAATAATTAACTCCGACTAAGATATAAATGAATAATCAATCCATAAACATCTTTCTTTCTTTCTTTTGTTTTTTTGAATAATTAACTCTGACTAAGATATAAATGAATAATCAATCCATAAATATTGATTAGATTACACTGTTTGATTATTTCTAACAATCTTCATGGTATTCCTTCTCAACAAAAACCAAACTAAGGTTAACCAATAAGGTTTCATATCAAATTTGGTTTGATATGTGATCTATCTCCTCTCCTCAAAATTATAACCTATCCAAATCTCTTATTCATGATGCATAGATTAGGCATCTATGCCAGGTTTGCAAGCAATTATAAAAATCTGCAATATGTTTAGTATTCATGACTTTTCTTTTTCACCCATGGATCTGCCACATCTATATTTGTTTTCTTCCCATCGTGTTTTTCATTGGGTATGAAACAATATTTTCCAAACCTGTTTTTCATTTTTACATTCTCTTGTATGTTTGTTTTGATTAGGTCTATTGAATCAAATTGGTTTTCAATAGGTTTGTTTTGAGTATGTGAGGTTTTTAGTGTCTTATTAATTCAAGTTGAAGAGATCTTTCTTACGTATCATTAGATTATGAAGTGACATTGGACATAATTAAGCTTCAGGCCATACCCTTTTAGAAACAACAACCCAAACTAAATGATTAGTTATTAAACCTTTTTATTTAGTCAATCTAAACTAGAAGATTATAAAAAAAAATTCCCTTCATTGCTCCTCATAAACCAAGATAAATTGATTCATCCCTCCTTTTTAGTGTACAAAGAGGAGTGCTTGATTTTTACTCAACAATATGGGGTGTTGAGGTATCTATATATGGATTCTCATGTTTTTATATTAAAAAATTTCTCTAGTGCTTGATTTGTAGTCAAAGAGATGTGGTGATAATGTATCTAGATATGGGTGTTGAGTTTTTTATATTGAAATTTTCTCTCTGCTTCAATTAGAATTAGAAGGGTTTGTTCTTTTTGTTTTCCTTATAATAAACTATTGTTCTCAATTGAAATTGGATCATTTGTATTAACGTTTCTTTTCAATGTAAGTTTGGGGTGCAGGTTACTTATTTTATTTTTAGACTAGTTATGATATTTAACACATAGTGACCTATGCTTAATAAACTAAAATTAGGAAGGTTTAATAACTTGCTTTGTTTTTTTTATGGTTTTGGAGTAGCTTGTTTGTAGAGAGACTAGAGATTTGTCCCCTATGCAATAACATTATCTTGCATCTTTGAAATCTTATTTATTGGTTCTATGTGCTTGCAATACCATCTTTTCTTAAATGGTATTTGAAATAGTTATTCAAGAAAATTTCTAAACATTTCAGCCTTTCATGATAAAATGTTCATTTTCACATTCTCTTGTATGTTTGTTTTGATTAGGTCTATTGAATCAAATTGGTTTTCAATAGGTTTGTTTTGAGTATGTGAGGTTTCTATTGTCTTATTAATTCAAGTGGAAGAGATCTTTCTTACATATCATTAGATTATGAAGTGACATTGGACATAATTAAGCTTTGGGCCATACCCTTTTAGAAACAAAAACCCAACTAAATGATTAGGTATAAAGAATTAGAAATTTCACAAATATAGTAAACCAATATTAAGTGTGATTTATGGCCTTAAATGAGTTTTGGAGGCTAAACTTTGAAATGCCATAGAACTGAAATTTGAGGTCAGTTGAGTGTGTGAGGTCCAATTATTGGATAGAGTTCTTGAGAAAATGCTCCTATAACATTAGAGTTAAACATGAGGCATCTCAAGCCAAGTGCCTAATGGTTAAGAGCATGTGTTTCCTCCTAAGAGGTCATAGGTTCAAAAACCAGAAGGGGTTAGAGTAGGTATGCCTTCGTAGACAATAATCAAATTGTTGTGTGGAGGTGGGTCTCTTGTCCCACAAACAAGGGGTTTTCATACACCAATTTGGCGTCTGGCTTGGCTATGACCTTAAAATTGGATAATAATAATAATAATTAGGATATAGATTGTTAGAAATTCATAATCTATAAGAATGAAAGCATGGAGTTGGGTTACACTTTTTGGCAAGAGATGGCACGTTTGGGTGGAAAAAATGATTGCTCAATTGAGCCCTTTTTAAGTGCTCAATCGAGCCATTTGAGCACTTAAACAATATAACCCAATGTTATTTAGGATCTCAATTTAGCCATGTCTTTGCGGCAGTCAAATGAAGGAGATTGGGTTTTGGATTTATTTTTTGGCTCAGGTAAGTTTTATTATATGGAATTGAATTTCAATATGTTATTTATTAATTTATATGTCATTGTACTAATTTACTTCATTATTTATTTTGTGCTTGATA
>APFE030964835.1:0-82001 GCA_000404065.3 Pinus taeda | reverse complement strand
ACTAATTCTAAACTAATCGCTAGATAATAGGCAGTCAAAACAACTTGCCTCTAAAACTTAGGAAACCTATCCATGCATTAAATATTTACCATTTACATCAAGGAAACTTCTAGAAGTGTTCAAGGAGAGTAAAAGAATCTAAGTGCCATGAAAACTACACAAAAATCCATCATTTACATGCCTCAAAAGTCAACCAAAGTAAAAACAGTGTTTTGTTGGCCGAATTGGTCAAAACAGTGAAATTTCCCTGAGTGGTCGCGCCCCTCACTTTGACTGGTCGCGCGCATTGACAGCTCTGTTTGAGGGCCTTCCCAGTGTCAAAATCAGGTGCAAGATAGGTCATTGGAAAGGTCTGTGAGTCTAATTTCCAACCCCACTAGAATTTCTGAATTTGGAGTTGATTTGACCCCTCAAAAGTCATCTCTCCCAAGGCAGCTTTCTGCAACTCAAAAAAGGGGCAGAAAGTCAAAATTTGCATGTATTTTGAGCTTTTGGGAGCCCAAATCTTCATAAAATCTGAAACCCATCCATAGGCAAGTGTATTTTTACATGAAAATTCCAAAAATCTAGAGTTTTCCCCGTTCTGAGCTGTCCCCATGACTGGTCGCGCGCAGGGTGAGACCAGTCAAATGGCCAAAACCTGTAAAATTCCCAAAAATACCAAAAATGCTTCAAAACTCTCAAAATTTCTTGGGTTTTCTGCTAGGAGGAGGCTAAGGGGTATCATGGTGAGTGAGAGAGGCCTCAGCCAAGATATGGAGCGGGTTGGTCTTCTTCCTCCCTTTGAGAGCCTCGGTCAACCTCCTTTGAAGAATCTTCATCCTTTCCTTACAAACATGCATCCTTGCCCAATAATGATTCTTCATGTTCTTTAGTAGCTTCTTTTCTTGGTTGGCCTTTTCCAACAACCTCTCTAAGTGTGTATTCACCCGGATAAGCATGGATTCCCTCTCCTTGGGCAGCAAGTCACCGGGCCTCCTACGGTTGATGACTCGATCACTTCGAATCCTCCACAGCTCATCCAACTCTTTCTCATCCTCAAGTTGCTTGTTGCGCTGCTCAAGATAGTTTATTTTCCATTGGGCCATGTTGAGCTTCTACTATAACAAGTGGTTTTCCGCCTCTCTCTGTCGGATGATCTCATGCAAATCTGAGGTGGGTGAGTGAGCATCAAGATCAATGATGTCAACCTGTGTGTCACCGGCTCTCTCCTTCTCTACCATGGGCTGTTTGCCCTCCCGTACTGCCTCTGCTGATGAAGAATGCAAGGCCCCTTCCACCTGATGTGGAGATAACACTCACTGACCTGATGATGATGACGAGACCCCTTCCACCTGCTGTGGAGAAAGTACTCGTCGAGCTGCTGCAAACAAGGTCCTATGACCCCTCTGATATGTAAGCTGCGGTGGGGAAACAACATGTCTCGGAACAATAATCTCGGGCTGGTGTGATGGACCTCCCTCCTCATGAATGGCCTCTGGCTCTGGTTGTTGCTGTGGTGGCACTGTAAAGAACTCATGAGAAATGAAGTCTGCCCATGGAATGCCCTGCTGACTCAACTAATGAGAAACAATGAGCTGGATGAGACCATGATGGCACAAACTCCTATGCTGCTGAGCTGGGGACTACCTCTGAAACATGGACACCATCCTCTGAATGTCCTGGAAGAAGAAAATCGGGATGTTCATCATCCTCACTCGGGTAAAGTGCATGAACAGGCGAATGTGACAAGAGAAGACCTGTGAAAATCTTCCCTTGCATGTAAATTAATGCATGATAAGCTGCATGATTGGAGCATACTCCCCCCGGAGGAATCTGAAGGGAAATACCCCTGACAAGTGACTCATGAATGTTGGCCTGACATATGGCTCAAAATAAACATAATCCAGCATTTTGCGCTTGGGCCACACCTCACCCACATTTGGTATCCCGGTAGCCTCTGAAATCACCTCCGGAGATAGTACAAAATTCACCCCTGCAAGAGTGACCTGCCCATCATGAAGGTGCAAAACAAATAAGTAGGCCAACTCCCTGTGGTGCTGAATCTGAGCAAGCCTCTCACAAAACTGAAAACATGACATATAACGGAAACAATTCACTGCCATAGGACAGGCCTGCAATTTTGCCAAAGACGTGGGTTCCTCTCTCCTATGATGACCACCTTTGCCACCCTTACGAGGCCTCTGCTGTACCTCGATTTCTGTGGAAGAAGATCGGTCATCACCTTGCTCATAGGTTTCAGTGGTTGACATGGTGCTTTTGAGCAAAGTGAAGCAAATAGATAGAGTAAACTGCTGCCCTTGCCTGCAAAAATGTTGAGAAGTATGCTGTTTTCAAGGGGAAAAAATCATAAGGGAAATGTTAGGGGAGGGATTTTTAATAAGGAATGGGAAAATATGTAAAAACAGGGATTTTTAAGGGATAATTCACAAAATGTCAAACATATCATCTCATCTTCCATCATTAGGAAATCATTTGAAACGAAATACTTTATTAGGATTTAGTCATAGGGGAATAAGACTTCTTTTACATCTTGTCATAAGGGAAAAAGGGATCTTAATTGAACAAGACTTTAGGGAAGGGGTAGAGAGGAAAACAGGGCTTGGTTTTGGGGAGACACAACAATACTCTTTTGCAAACAATATTTACAGCAATATGTCCATTTTATACATATACACAGCTGCATTTTTCTTGTTTTTGCTATGGATATGCAACAGCAGTGTGTCTTCTATTTTCCAATGACTATGCACAGCAATATCTTTTTTTTTATATTTGGTCATTTTGCCATATTATTGCTCTTTTCTCTTTTTACATAACATTTTTTATCCTTGCTGTTGTTCATTTATTTTCCTTGCCGTGTGGAGGGTATTAGGGTTTGGGTAGAATACATGAAAGGGCATTAGGGTTTTGTAAAGGGATTTGGGGGAGGGATAGGGTTTTAGGAATTTGGGATGAGAAATTTAGTATTTATTGCAAATGAGATAAGATATAAACATATTATGACATTTGTGAATTTAATAGGAAACAAGGAGGGAATAAATAGGGATTTAAAGCCTTGAAAAGACATCAACCCTAGCATAATGCCTACATGAACAAGCAATCACCCAAATCCATTTCTCCTTACATTTCTTGGTGATAAACATATATATGCAAGCCCATCATTTCATGTTTCAAGCATTCAAACGCACTAGGAGACCCTACCTCGATCAATTGAGCAAGCAAGAGGGCGATTTAGTCGATTTGGAGTGGTTCCTTAGAAGACAGCTTGAGTGGTTGTGCCCATGCTCTGAGTGATCGCGCCCTGCCTGAGTGGTCGCAGCCTTTAGAAAAATGCACTGCAGAGGGGTCGCTGAGTGGTCGCGCCCCACCCAACTAGTCGCGCACTGAGCCTGAATGGTCGCGCCCGTGAGAATGACTCCAACTTTCTGCAAATCGCCTCTTTTGACCTCTCACTCGTTTTGCAAGCTCTCAAATGCATAATGAGGCTGTTTAGAGGGAAATTTACTCTTTATACGCCCAATTTGAAAAAATTAACTTACCAAACCCACTTTCTAATGTTTTTGTTTTGACATTCACTTTTAACACTGTTTTGAGTTCACTTTGTCCTGAATTTGATCTTTTGAGTGCTTTAACTCCGTTCTTTTTGCAGGTTGACCATCTGATGGACTCTGGTGAGGAGACTAGGGTTATTGCTGGCATTTTGAAGAATTTTGAAAATTTTCCTTATTTTTTGCAAATTTCACATGACCATGGGTTTAAAAGAAGAGTTTTTAAATCCAAGGTATAAATTAGTTGTACCTGATGAAAAAATATCAATGGAACATATTTACGTACCTCCTTCCGGCTTGCTGGGGACTATTAGACCTTTGACTCATGACCTTGCAGTGATTTTTGACCAAAACCCTAGACCTAAGACTTTGGATTTCAAGACAAAAATAAAACAAGTGTAACACAAGCTCATTTAAATGATATGATCTGATCCAGCAAAGCCAAGAAGGGAACAAGGACCGGCTCCTCCATCAGTTTTATGGCATGCCTAACGGGATGCAAAACTAACAGTGATGAGACACCTACCTATGCATAATGCAAAGAGATTTTGATCACCGATGGAGGGCTCAAGACCGACACTAACATTGCTCATCCTTGGTTTTTACCATTTTCTCATTCGCTACTTTCAACTTTTCCAATGCCTCTGTTAATTCGTTCTATTTTTGGATCGCAGCCTGATCAATCCTTTGTTTCTCTGCTTCCAATTGTTGTGCCAATTGATTATTTATTTGTTGTTGCACCTATAACTTCTTGTCTACTTGCGCTGTCCTCTGTTGTTGTGCCGCTAACTGCTCTTCTGCTTGCATTACCCTCTGTTTTATCTCGGCTAATTCTGTCTGTAACGTGGAGATTTCCTGGTCTTTAGTCTTTAATAAAAGACTTACCTCCGATGCTTTGTCGATGGTTGTAGCTAAATAAGCTCCAGCGTACTGTGACAATTTGGTTAGATCATCGGAGGGATCCAGTTTCTCCTTCCACACTACATTGCCCGTGACCGTTTGTTCTGGAAAGATAGAAGGTTGATCAAGCCTCCGTCTCTTCCTTGATCACTTTACTACTACTCTGTGCCTCGGGCTGTAGAAGACATCCAATGGCAGAATATCTTCTACTTGTAGAATGATTTGATCGCTAGGATTTTTCGGAATTATTTCAATATCTTTAGATTTAGGTGGGCTGCTGGTTCCACTCAGAACCTGAGATGAGGTATCATCCTGCATATTGCTGGTCTTAGGAGTATCAGTACTTTTTGAGTCTTTCCCTCCATTGATAATGGTGTCGAACTGCTGCCATTCCTTTAGCAATTCAGAGTCTGTGATAGTACCCACGTTGGTATCGGTGGTGGTCTGTTTATATTGAGACTCCTTCAGCAATTGTTCTTGTTTTTTCTTTTGTTGCTCCTCCTGTTCCTTTCGCCGTTTATCCGCCTACTCTCTTTGTTGTTTATCCTCCTACTCTTTTCGTTGATCATCCTCCTGTTCTTTCTTTAACCGTTCTTCCTGTTCCTTTTTCTGCTTTTCCTCTTGGTCTTTCCTCTGTTGTTCCTCTCGCTCCTTGTTATGATCCTTCATTGTAGCGGGAGGTTCCTTTGTCTGTTACTGACCCAGCTCACTTGATGATGCCGCTGGGGTTAGTGCTAATAAATCTAGAGGCAGAGTTTGCAACCTCTGCTCTCTAAGTTTATTAAACTCAGTTAACCCTTCATCATTGTATCTCATCTTGGCGAGCTCTTTGGCTTGACCTATTGATTCGGCTGAAGAGAAGATGTCATCGAACATATCTTCTTGATGATCAAATGTTGCTAATTTGGCATGTTCCAAGGCGGCATAGGCAGTTTGCTTTGGGTCAAATGCTCTATTCGGGATTGTAGCTAGAGTTAAGGCTTGAATCATTGTGGCTTCTTTTTCTGCATGTTTCAGATCATGCAGGGTAAAGACACCACATCTGAAGGGAAAAGTATGCCAACCTCTTTTCTTTTCCTTTTTGAGAGTCTGTGTAGTACTCTCAGCTGTAATCTGATATGTAATTTCCCTTGCTAGCAATTTATCAGGAACATATAAGGGGAGGACATGAGGATTGGCTTGGCTGCCGAACACTCTAATATAGGTAAAATTCTCTTCTCCAAACCAACTAGCCACTGCTGGAAAATCAAAGGAGGCTAGGTAGGAGATCCTTGAAATGGGTTTATAAAAAATTGAATAATAAATGGGAACCATGAATCCATTACAAATCTGATACAAGTGGTTTTTATAGGACGACTTCCACAACTTGCGGTGATAAATATGAATGGGCGAGGGGTCCTGTGCAGTCCACCTCCAACCAAGAATAGGGAATTCGGAGTTGAAACATAAGGTATCTAGGATATATGCACTATAGTAGAATGGGGGAATTTTTCTTTCAGTCACTATAGTTTTATTCCTAAAGTCACGAACAACTACTGCTAGCTTATCCGAAAGGATAGTAGCCCAATCCATAATTATGCTGTTCACTGCCGCCTCCATAAGAGGAACCATTTCAATGGTAAAACTAGCAGAGTCGTGTAAACCCCATAATCTACACATCATTATACCCGCATAGCAATAAGGAGAAGCCAAAGAATCGACCGAGTACTTATCGGAAGATTCGTGCTTATGTGTGTTCAGATTTTGCCTCCAATCCTTGATAGGTTCGGATTCAATCTCATTTTCACTTGCAAACTTCTCCAGGAAGGCGCTGTTGTATATCTTGCCTGGCTCGGGAAAATGATACATTTGCCTCAAGTCTTCTGCCTTGAACGATCCGAAAATCCTTCCATCTCTTGTGCTAAAAGTTCTGTCCATGATGGGGATTTCTTCAATCGCCCATCGCACAACGTCTGTGTATGGGAGAATTTGCTCCCTGGCTGCTATCCTGTGAAGGAAAGAATCAGCCAAATCCTTGAGAGTGCAGTCCGACTTCCGTAATGAATCTGCGGTAGCTTCTGCTACCGTCTGCTTTGGTTTCTCGGCCTCAATTAAGTCATAAGTGCCCTGCCAAGTTACTCTGGTAAGGCTTGTGCATGTTGTATCAGATATTAGGCCTTTCTTGCTATTTGCAGAGGCTTGTCCTACGACTGGTGGATTGGAAGCACCTGCGGTCTTCTTAGACTTCTTACCCATCATGCCCGAACTCCTGTCTATGACTGAATTCTGCACAGAGAGGCAATTTGGCGTAACACAGAGAGATAACGATAAAAACTTGTAATTGATAACAAATGAATAGATGCGCAGCAATATATTCAGCTTTTAAAACGGGCGTGGAGATAATCCATGGAAATATTTTATGACTTGAATCCATTAAATGGCCATATAAAACCTGCCACCTTATAAATGCCCATTATATCATTATTCGGTCGAGAAATCTCCTTAAGCATGCAATGGACGTATTGGCAGCTGAGCGGGAGTGATTATGCCTTAAATATGAGTAAATTGAGCTTTCCAATCATTTTAACGGCTTGTTATTGAAAATCGTGCCTTATCGTATCGCATCGCATCGGGGGTTATGACAAGTCTGCCTTAACAATGTGCATCGAGTATCGCTGATCGCCGAATGCAATATCGCATCGGCAAAAGGCTTATGTGCATTGAGACTAAAACAAAGGGGACCCGCCGATCGCTGAACGCCGATAGCTCATCGCATCGGGGGTAATGGTATGGGGCGTTTTTTAAACGTGCATTAGAAGACGCCGAACGCCGATCGCCGAATGCGATATCGCATCGGCGGAAAGCCTTGTGCCATTTTTTATGTCCCTCATGCTATTGCGATATGCGATCTTGCGATCACTTTATCGCAATGACGAAGATTTGCTTTATTTCTTTTAAATGGATAAAAAAAAAGGGTTTTTATAAAGCGCTCATTTGATTATCGGATCTTTTGTTAAGTAAAAGTATTGATATCAACTTTATTTTAAAGGGACCCATTTCACATTTTAATGTTTCATGAATAAAAATAATATGAAATGGGGGGTTGTTTGTAGAGCACAATAGGTTGGTAACTGAGGTGTATATCCTTTATGATTAAAGGCCACAAGATTGGAATCCATTGGAACAATCCCACCTATTGCTGATAACAAAGCCTACTTTTGGGAGGGTCAATTTTGGAATACCTCAAGTGTCGACATAGCGGATGGCGATTGAGCTAGATCCTCCACTATATTATAATTCTAAGCAGCTCGAGCACGAGGATTAAATGTCGATTTATGTACAACTCCCTTTGGTGGCTTCATAGTTAATTCAGGAATAATGGGTGGAACAAATTTTGGCAAAGTCATTGTCGAACTACTAGGTTGATTGGTAAATTAGTTGTCCGATGATGGTGGATTCCCATAACCTTTGTTCCTTGTCGAAATCAAAGCATTATTTTGCTTGTTTGAGATGGATAGCATAAGCACTTGGGATGTGGAAGCATGATCGATAGCAAACAGATTAGTTTTGGGGTTTGGAAATGGATTAGTCAACACCGTTGAGGTATTCGAAGCCTTCAAAAGTTTTGAAATCTCATATCGATGTGGACAATCTCTCATATCATGCTCCTTTTTACATATCAAACATGGAAAACAAGGAGGTTTCTTTGGCCTAGTAGGGTTCTCAGATGATTTTTCAAGAGTGGAATTCTCCTGTTTCTTCTTATTATTTTTCCCTTTCTTCTTGCCCCCTGGTTGCTTTGGATTTTTGCCTTTGTGAGATGACATGGCATTAATCTCCTAGGCAAGAGGTTTGTCATTTGCATTCTGACTAGAAACAATAAGAGCTTTACTAGATGGACCCATCACGGTTGCATGGTTGAGGCACCGATCACACCATCACCAGCATGAGAGTCCCTATTTGATTTAGGAGGAGGTGGAATAGAAAATTCTATTCTAGGAGCGTTAGAAATTTTGTGGTAGAGTGCGCAAGATTGAGTATAGATCAAGTCTAAATATTGGGGATGAGCAATGACTTGCTCTTCAGTGACAACTCCTCCTTTCACCACGTCCTCAGTGATAGATCGAAATAAGGACTTAATAAACCACTCAGCTAAAAGCTAATCAAGAACATATGTCTTTACCATTCGACAATGACTTCGCCACTCATGAATATGATCAGATATGTGAGTGGCCGTGGTCTATTTAAAGTTGGTAAGGAGTTCTATTCCCATTTCGTACCTGATGGGTAACTAAAAGTGGGTTAGAAAAGTAGCAGCAAGGGTGCTGAAGTTATCAAATGAAGCTCTAGATAGTTCAATATACCATTTTGCTGCTGGACCAATGAGCATTCTCTCAAAAAGGTGAAGCCTAATCGAATCATCATTCAAGGGGTTAGATGAGCACCATAAATGAAAAGTCATTACGTGATTCGATGGATCTTCACCTGGATTTCCATTGAATTTAGGAATATCAGAGGGAATTTTATGAGGAATCGCTAGCCACCAAGGGGCATATGCAATTAGATCATTTGTCAGCCATTTCAAATCTGATAATTCTAGAGTTGCTACAAAAGGCAACTGCTGATTCAGGTTAGGTGAAGCATACCCGGGATAAGATGGAATTGCCTGAGCAGTAGGTCTTTGCATACCAACATAATGTATCTGATGCTGGTAACTGTGATAGGGTTGTTGGGCATAACCAGTATAGTGTGGTTGTTGATAACCATTTTGAAAATGTGGTTGTCCATTACCTGCAAAGCCTTGCTGCTCAGGTCCTTGGTAGGCTTGATATTGACAAAATCCAGTTTGAGCTTACACACCAAGTCCAAATTAAGGTTGGGTTTTCTGGAATTTTGGTTGTTGGTATTGTACTAGCCATGGTTGTTGGACCATTTTCCATTGCCCAATACTAGAAGATTGACCAAGATGTGGATTGACAATACTCGTGTGTGCTTGAATCGTTCCAGATAAGGAAGCACTAATCTGAGGTTGCAATTGAGTTGTAGAGACAAGTGGTCACTGTATCACAACTTGAGAGATTTGAGGTTGAGTCACAACAGGTTGTGCTTGTGCTTGCAATACAGTCATAATAGCAAGTGTAGTGGGAATATTCGACACAGGTTGGATTGGCTGCATTGGATATACAACCCTTGGTTGCTGTGGCAATATTGGTACCCAACCATTGGATGTAACTCTAGTTTGACCTGAATTTTGTTGGAAACTCTCATATGGTTGTTCCCCAGGAGGGAACAATGAAAAGGCATACTACCCTCCATATGGCGGTAGTCCACTATTTAGAGGATATATCGGTCTTTGAAGACTGATCTGCCCAAACTGATACTGGCATGCAGGATCAAGTTGTTGAGTTTCAACATAAGAAATACCAGATGGGACTTCAGATGAATAAATAGGAGTAGACCATGTTGTTGAAGCAGCCCCTGAGTGGACTCCAGCTAGTAATTGATAACTAGCTGGAATAAATGGTATACCAGAAAAAACTGTAGGAATGGCAATAGGAAGTTCTGCTGTAGCTGCATCAGATGACACATTCCTAGATGTTGATGGTTGCTCATACATGTTTAGTCTATCCAAAAGATTTACTAGTGATTCAACAGGAACTTGTGATGAAGGATTATTAAAAGAACCAAACTCAGGAGTAGAAGGACACAAATTAATCGCAGTTGCAAAATGTAATGGGTACTAGATGGTGGGTCCTCTACTATCTCATCTATAACAATCAGACCAGGTGGAAGAGGTACATTGTCAGGTTCGTAAAGATTTCTGGAGCTGAAGAAGGTATAGCTTCTGCAGTGACAGATACTGTGGGGGTAACACCTTCTGAATTCTGAAACTCAACTTCCAAATGTTAAGGTAAGTGAACTTCAGTCTCAAAGGGAGGTTCTTGAACAACTAATGGTTCAAATGTACCCTCGGTTTGAACTAAGATGGGTTCTATATTAACTCTAGATGGAGTTGTTTCAGGTATAGAAGTGTCTATCATTACACTAGGATCAGTTCTAATGTCCTCTTGTAACTACGGAAATTCTTCTCTAAAGGCAGATGTACCAGAAATAATCAAAGTAACTGGAGTCTCTAATGATGTTGAAACCAAAGTTTCAAATAAACCAAATGAATTGGACTCAGTTAAATGAGACTGATTTGTTCGGATTGGCTTCATTTTTGGAGTCAAAGACGGTTGACTCGCTAGTCTCCACGAATGATGGGGTTTTGATTGACTTGCAGATTACTTTATCAACTCAAAATTAAGGGGAAAATAATGTTATTTTGAATTCAATTAAATTTAAATGATGCTTTGACACAACTTTGCTTTTTCAGTTTTTAAGAGTCGAGAAAAAGCTAAAGATGGTTGTACTCTCCTTCGATTTTTAACGAGCCTAAAAGGACAAGTGCTCAGATGGACCTTTTCTTTTAAAGAGTTGAAAAGGAATGAAAGTGACTACTCTAGAAAATCTAGACAAAGGGATTACCAAACCAATCGCAAAAGTGCAATATACACCTTGGTGATAAATTAAAGAGAAATTACCAAGGACTTATGTACGATAGTCAATCTTCTCGAATGTTGTGTTCAGTGCATTGCGATCAATAAGGTGGCAGACTCGGCTTCCTATGGATAAAGGATATAAGCCTATTGTGGTGTGCCAATATATACATGATGGTATGGGGAGCACAAGTCCATGCTAGCACTTGGCATATCAAGGAGGAGGAACACGTCCCTAGCCTAGACCTCTAGATGTGTTACGTTAAGTTCCAAAGTGTTGTTAGATTCATAGAAATTTATTTTAAAGTTGATCTTGTTTAAATTTTTTCTTTCAATGGTTCACTGCATGATGTTGATTTTGAAATTCCTAAAAAGCAATCTACAATGATAAACAATCTTTGTTTATTTTGAGCAATGAAAATCCTAGCTACTAGGGAAAGAAGATTACAATTCTTTCAAAAAAAGAGCAAAGAACACACACTAGTGCATTTTCCTAAATCATATTTTCACACACAAACTAAAAAAATGCTAAATGCAAATGCATGTATTTTTTTTCGTTTCCCTTAATGTGAAAAATGCCAAAAAGGAAAACTAAATATAGCAAATATCTGAAAGGTTTCTTTCAAAATGACATTTTCGACAATTTCTTCTTCAAAAGAGAAAGGAAGACTCAATGACACTTTTCAATTTTGAATAAAAAAATGCTTTTGACACTTCAAATATGAACAAATCAAACCAAATACATAACGAAAAGTACAATCGACTATCCAGGGGAAGGAAGAATCCACGACACTTCTCTTTTCGACACAAAATGACAATTACAACACTTTTTGTATCTGAGCGACAGATCGATTTAAGCAAATTTTTGCCAAAGGATTGTAAATGATGAAAAAATAAATAAAACATTCACTAATCCTAATCTAAAGGAGGTTGATCTATGTGATGCAAGTAGGCTTCAGTAAGGAGGTATTTTTCATAAGCAGCAAAACAACTAAACAAAACTGAAAACAGGGTCAAAAACCCCCAATTTCTAGAATGGAAAAAGGTTTAGTCAATCATCGCACCTAGGCTTCACAGAAACAGGGGTGCATCGCACTTACTACACTCCAGAGGTGCGATGCATACTGGGTTACTGGACAAACAGTTCGATGGGCCAGGGAGCGCAACTGAAATGGGTTTTGGCTTAGATGTGCAGTTGTTTTCAATGAGTTAGGCTGAGCTATGATGAACAGTAAAGAGCAAAGTATAGAGGGAGGTCTTGAGAGGTTACTAGGATACCAAAAAGGGCATCTAGAATGCTTGTAAGTCAAATGTTTAATTCATAAACTAAACCAGAGATTAATTGAAGCAACATTCATCTACTATGCAATTGTAGAGAAAGAGTAGTTTTAAGGCTATCTAGATGACTTCAGGGTCTGTCTATAGTTTATAAAACAAATAATAACAACAAACAAACATCTGTTCATACCCAACAGAGTTGCCAATTTTTTTCAGGGAAAGCAAGTGTCTTGTTGAATGACTAGCCCTCTAGGTTTGACAGTTACCCTACAAACAACAGCTTAAAGTAATTCAATGATTTCTTCTATGTGCAACAGATAAGAGAAAGATAAAGGAACCAACCTAGAACTTCCGCTTAATCCCTTGCTTGATCTCTCTCCCCCTGACAAATATTGCAACTTCTCTTCATACTTAACCCGCTTAGAGAGTACCTGCACAAGTATAACAACAAAGAACCATCAAAGCATTGTGATCTATTACAACATAAACATGACAGAATTAGATATATAATGAACAAATGATAGCATTCACAAATGATAACATTCACAATTGTACAATCGTATGGAAGAAAACTTGAAGACATTTATTAAATAAAAGGGAGAATTACAACCCAGTTGTCTGATCCAACATCATCTTCCCAGCTTCAATACCTCTTCACCTCATGAAATAGCAAGATCACACCAACAATACTATGCTCTTTCCTAAATTACAAACTATCAGCATTTCCTTGCAATTCACAATATTCCTGCCTCTAGATCTCTTAGATGAGGGATCCATTTATAGATGTGTGCAAGGGTATGAGTCATCCATGGGGTTTGATTAGCGTCATTCCACTTGTTACAACTAGTTCCACTTGGAGATTTCTTGGATCTCTTACTCATCCCTGGGCGAATTCAAAGAGGCAAGTGGCATAGGAGAAGTTTCTATAAGATTCCATGAGCAACCACCTAGCAAATTGTCTTGGACATTTGTCCATCCTCCCCCATCGCACCTTCACAGTGTACCATTCAATATGCATCACACCCTGCCAGTGGAGCAGTCAGTATGGTTCATTTTAGGCCATTCCTGGATGGCTTCTCAGGTGGAAATTTTGGGGAATGATTTAATCATATGACTAAGCTCTTTTAGGGTGTGAAACAACTCTTTTAGGGGTCAAAGAGTCCTAGTTTATCTACATATAAGTTTGGGGTTGATGTGCCCAAATATGTCTATAACAAGTTAGGAGAGTCCTTTTGAGTGTATTGTTCTTCCTTGATGAAGGTATGGTATAACCGAGCAAGTTGGATTGAGGTGAGTGTAGGGTATCTGTTCAGCAGATCCCCAATAGAAAGAGGAGTCAAGCTTTGTCTTGGTTGTAATTGCAACATTTCATTTATGGACTTAGCAGTGATAATAAATAATATAGTCTGGTCAGGGTTTCTCACTGCTCTTTGGTTGGGATCATAGTTCATGTGGCAATAATGTACAATCTATGGGAAGATGTGAACTTTGGGGAATTGGTATTTGGGTAATCCTATTTCCCAAACCCCTATATTGTCTACATGGTTCAAGTATTGGTCTCTATACATGCAGAAGAGTTTTAAATGGGATTCTGAGGCACAGGTATCTTTAATCTGGAAATCTTTATTAGCCAGTGGGAGATGATCTAAATCCCTATGAGGAATAGTAATGGGCATGATATTCAATGCAATTGGGGCAGACATCCTTGGTTCTTGTGGATTCAAGGATGGGGGCGAAGGGTTTTTAGTGAATTTTGGGGGAACTAGCCTATTTCAGGTGTTTTGGAGTCACCAAGCAATTTTTCTTACTAAATTACTTTGGAATTGGAAGTAATTTAGTCCAGGTTGTGGAACAAAACAAGATTTCTCAGTGAATTGGGATAAATACGTGGTTTCGGCTATTGTATGGAGTAATGACGACTATGCACTGTCTATTGGAAGTGCACGGGACTGCAAGGTGGTTTGGAGTTTCAGCAGGTTTAGTAAGTTGGCGGTTGGTAGCAGGTTGACGGTTGCACATACTCTGTGCTTGCATGGAGATCAGAATGTTCTTTTTCCATGATAAAATGAAATAAAAGTTTTTTTGTTTTATTCATAAAGTCAATGACTTTGGCGGGTACATTGGAAAAAGGACAGATGGCCCCAAGGGGGGATGTGACATTTTGGCATGTAGCGGAGGTGGTAAGTGGAATCCATTGTACCGCTTTTGGGATAAAGTGGTTTTGGGGGAAAGCCACCCGATTCCATTTATCGGGTGCCATGTAGCGGTGGGGTGAATAGTGAAACCACTCACATCGGGTAGGTAAAGGTTAGCCTTTAGAGGCTGCTTGATATGGGTGTCGTCCACTGGATCTGAAGGGGTCAGATCGCATGATGATCGGGGCGATGATTTAATGTGAGGTTTAATGGAGGGGCTTGACGGGGTTTTAATGAGCTGAAGGATTAATTAATTATGGATTAGGGAGGCTCAATGACGTCGGGAGTGATTTGATTGGCGGGGAAAGATTATTAATTAATCACTGATTGATTAATTTACTTATTTATACAGTGGTGGGTCATGGCTATTAATTAGTTACTGATTGACTTAATTAATCCCTTTAATTAGTTTATTAGTAAGGCTTATATTTCAAACCTTGGGGCAGGCTATTAACATATGGGATTTTTAATAAAACATACGGGAAAGGGGTTTTTCTGTGAGATTTAATAATAATGTTAGAAGTCAATATGAAATGAAAGCGGAAAATGAAATGTGCTAAGTATAATGTACATGGAATTTATTTGCTTATTACATTCAAACATTATAACTTAGGCTAAATGCATATTTATGGGTTTTTTGTGGAAAAAAGGGGTTTTATATGGGGGTAATTACTTTCCCTAAGCAAATGGTGATAGTATCTTAAGAGAAGGGATTTTTAAGGGGAAAATGAATGAATTGAAGGGGGTTAATGTTTGTGAGAGGGCTTTTAGTACTTAGGACCTACAAGTTATTAGGTCGAGGGTCCGGTCCCTCCAAAAGTCAAAGAAATGCTCTGAGCCCCTTTAACTTAAGGTTTTAGGAAATTTTGACTTTGCTTATGGGAAATTAGTCAAATTAGGGTAAAATGAATGGGGAAATTAATCACTTGACTTTGCGGATATGCTCAATTATCATCCATACTTTAGTAATTTGATGATGAAAGTAAATGATATGATCTTAACTAATCATTCATCATAATTCTGCAACCATTCAACTACTTACCCATCTACTCATCCTACCATTTTTCCACTCTTTATTAGGGTTCAGTTAAGCTAGCAAACCCTTATCAAAACATTTTCTTTTCTTTTACAATGGAAATCTATCTAAGTCTATCCTTATTGCATCCAAGGGCTCAGATTAAACTATTGAGCTCCTTTTATTTACTCTACCTATCTACTTATCTACCAAGATTAAATAGTTTGGTCAGATTTTATTCTCTATCTCTAAGCATGAAATTCAAAGCATGGAATAACCAAGATTAAGTTGTTTGATTACCATGGATTGTAGCATGAATAAAAAGATGCACACAATATTTTTATTCTATATCAAAAGTAAATGGGCTTGCACATTTTCATGGTCCTTTTGTTTCTTGGGGTTCATTTTTCATCTTTTTTGACCTTTTTCATTATTTTTGTCCTTTGACTTTTCTTTTAGGACATACCCTCTACATTTTTTAATTTTTTTAATTTGTACATATTACATATTTGATCTCAGCCATTCAAAAATTATGAATCCTATTGGTATAGGAACATAACAGATGCTACATTTCTCTATATTACTTCATGATGATGATGATAAAGATGTTCGTGTTGCAAATCCTTTATGGTGTATGATGGTCGCCGATGACAATCATGATCTTGCTACCTCACTATTGAAGTCTTTGGTTTTGGTTATAAATTCCATCTTTGTATCTTGATGTAAAGGTCATGTAAAGACCCATGATGTAATCATTGTAATATTTAGTCATGTTTTGACTATTGGGGTTAAGTCAATTATGTATGTAATCCCATTATTTTGGGAATTTGATGTAATTTTGAGTCAAATATGTAACCCCACAATGTTGGGTGATTGATGTAAGCATGAGTCCTTAATGATAGGAAAGATCATGTTTGTTTGAGTCATAGAGTCATGTACTTCATTTAAAATACTACAAAAGATTTATCATATAATGGGGGGAGCATTATTAATGTTCATATTCAGCAAATCAGACCCACAATGATCCACTCTATAAAAGGAAAAAGACGTCATTCAACATTGGTCAACCCTTTCCCTTGATGTAAAAGGGGGAGAGTAGCTTGGTGTTTGGAGAATAATGCTTGAAGAAACATTTTGTGCACTTAAACATGTCTTTGTAGGTATTTATAGATGGTAGTCACCAAAAACCAACTTGATTGCCATCAAGTCCAAAGGGGGAGATTGTTGGCATTATGACAAAAATGTTGCCCTTGATGGAAACCTACATGATAAGGATGTCAATATGATATTTATGTATTGTGGTAGAGACAATGGACAAAGGAATATCAGTTCAAAGACAAAGGGATGGTAAAGATGAAGTTTAGGAAATTTTATGCGGGTCTTGTGAAAAAAATCCACGTAAATATGTAGGTATGATAAAGAGAAGGTGTGTACAATTTACGCATCATGGTATTATGAATACCATGGGTCTTTACCATGGTATTGGCACATAGTAATGAGCACAACAACGAATATTTGATCCTATCAAAGAATACCATCGACATTACCAAGGGATTAGCCTAAGGTATTGGCTAAGGCTTATACTATATAAGGATATGGAGATCAAGTTTTAGAGTGTGCATGAGATGGATTATTTATGAACGAATTGATCTAAAATATGTGTGCACCAAGAAGCATGGAGATGGATCATATATGTTAGATCTGAAATGAATACATAGTGAATAATTGGCTTATGGTTTAATAGAATTGTGATTATTGTATTATGATGTCTGTCTATAACAGTTTGTATGTGTAGTACGTTTTGTGGTTGCAATGAAGGTTTGAGTTAGTGATTCCAGATCTGTATGCTAGTCTTCCTTTGATAGATCACATAAATATGTGGATGTTCTTCTAACTAGTCACGTATGTATTCTGTAGTATGAATAGATCTATATGCAAATGTCAAGTATGAAAAGCACGTACGTACATAGAAGTTCTTTATAAAATTCGCATACATATGTTGGGCTTTTGTAGTATGAGTTGATAATGATGTTTGATTAGTTCGGTTATATTTGTTGTTGTTTGTCGATGAATTCTCTCTTGTGATAATTTGTGTTTGATAGTGTTGGTTGGGTTGAACTGATTATGGAATGAAATGGTTACTTGCAATAATATTGTTGCATGGTGATTTGTACTTCAACTCTATAATTTGTGATGGTTTGAGTGTGTAATTGAGTGATTGATTCAGTGATACAATAATAAAGATTCAATTATTAGTATGCTGAGATCTGTACCTAGGTATTCTTCAAGGAAAGTGTGTACATACATAGGTATGGCTCAAAACAAGTGTATACAAGCTGTTGTATGCTTGATCAGATTTTGCAGTAACAACAATTAGTTTATGTGATGGGTAAAAATGTTTGGCTTGGTATATTAATAAATAATTTTCCATTGATATGATATGTTTTGATTTATTTTGATCGTATTGCAATAGTGGATTGAGACTTAGTGATTGAATTTATGATTCAGTTAGTTCAATGATTGGGTGAGTTGATTTAGTGCTTGGTTTCAAATTTGTTAATTTATATTGGGCTTAAATGATGGAAGTGGGTCTAGTATGAAAATATGATGAAAATTGGCTTACAGGTTTGATGTTTTGGTTCAGGTGGATCCAGTATGAAAAGTTATGAAATTAGGGGGTCAGAGCTCCCTTCTAGTGGGTGCTAGAGAACAAGAGAAGGTTGTATCCTTCTACAGGTGGGTGCCTGCATACTGGTCTGAATTTATGCCAGTACAAGATTGTAAATGTTTTCCTTTATAATAAAACATGAAGGCAGAGATGACGACAAGGGTGGTTTTCTCCCACATTAGTTTTCCACCTAAATCTTGGTCTCTTCATGTGTTGTTGTTTTTCTTATGTGTGATGGTTTATTCTATTCTTACTACTGATAGTCGCATACATTTTTTGTTTTACTTAATGATAGTAGCGTATAGAACTTTGAACAAGAAATTGAAAGGTTTAAGTGAGTTTTAAAATATTGATTCACACCCCCTCCCTTGCGCTCTCAGTATTTTTCCCAACATCAACCCATAAAGGACTTTCTTCAATGTGTAGTCCTGGGTATCATACCCATGCACTTCAAATCCTTTGCACTAATTTATGTGCACTTCTTTAGTCACCTCATTCAAGAAGGTTGTAATTACATACATATAATGTAAATACATTACAAAGCATGTTACTAATGAAATAATGTTTTGGATACAATAATACTTTTAAAGAAAATGTTTCATCATAAGAAACCCTCTCTTACGTGAGAACACTCTTGCAACAAACCTCATCTTATGGCTTTCAATACTCCCATTAGTTACATGTTTGATCTTGTACAACCATCGACAATTTCTCATTTATTCCTCCACATGAGTAGTGCAATCTCCAAAAAATAATTTTTAAGAATGGAATTAAACTCTCTAGTGATCACATCTTACCATTCCTTCATCTCATTGCCCCCTCAAAACCAGAAGGCTTGTGTAGTGTCATATTATCACATACAAGTGCCATAAGTGTAGAAATTAACCTCAAAATGAAATTGTCACAAACAAAATAATAATAACAATAATAAATAATAAACGAATAACTTATGTTAAGAAAAGGTCAAAGTCCTTACATCATTTCCTTTCAACTTATGACCAACGAGTGTATATTTATGCATTCATCAGGTTCATCATAAACAATATTCATAACAATTATTAATTATGCACATGCAAAATTATTATATCAACTTCTTGATCAATAATAATTATTTACTCCATTTAATATCTCAAGAAAATTGTTGTGCATCTAGTGAGTTAATTCCCTCAATTCACCTTGTTGTATTATCTATTGCACATATCTAAATAACTTAATATGTTATTATCTTTAGTCATTTCTTTATGCATTGTTTCATTCTTTATTGCTTGCACAACCACCAATTAACATGCCTAACCTTCGCCACCATGACGCCTTCACTCAATGAGCCTATTACATAGAACATGCATTCATGGGACATTAAATAATTCCCATATTTTCACTAAGTATTGATATATACCGATATATACCCCTCAAAATTCTTTTGTTGAATCCCTCCCAATAGATATTTCCAATAAAAAAACTCCATATTTTCACTCAATATCCTCAATTTTTACTAAATACCCATTTTTATAAAACCCAATATCTATAGTCCCCTTTACTCTTCATCCACCTCCCATTACTAATGAATGTGATAAGAAATGAAATTGGTCAAAAAGTCAAATCCCCAGTGCTTCATGCAACACCATAATATATCTTGTCTAGAACAAGTGTTTCCATGATTCCTATGTGATTTCATTTCCTACAAATTCCTTTTTCATCCTTTTCCATTGTATGACTTCTTGGATTTCCATGCAATATTCCTTACTAAGTGCAACCATGTTTTTAATTTTTGTCATTATTCATTTTCATTAAGGTCATGACTATTAAACCTTTCTATTAACACATTAATTTTTTCATACTTTGGAAAACTATATAATTATATTAAAAATTTAATTTCATAACTTTGAAAATTTATATACATAATATATAAAGGTAAATTTCATTAATTTGAGTCCTGCAAAGAATAAAGACACCATAAAATATCAATAACGATGAATTAGAATTAAAGGTTTGTCACAGTGAAGATGCATGAGTTGGATAATATTGAGAAGTTGCAAATAGAATTATAAAAAAAAAATTAAGTAATCAATAGAAGATTTGGAAATGATATGACCAAAGTAAGTGAAGAAAAGAAACAATTATAACATATAAGGTAAGAGATGGATTTTAGGACAATGATTTGAAGACAAGTCACTAAACTATTTGAAGACAAGTCACTAAACTATCTAAAAATAGTGGATGGAAAGGAAGTGAAAATCTCAAATCTGTGGAATGAAATCATTGTTGGGTGTAACTCAAAATTCAGTAATGATAAAATAGTGTCAAAAATATCATTTTATTCATTATTAGTCATCCAAGAAATTAATGATGAAGAAAAAGGGTCTGAAAAGAAATAATTTCTTGAAGGGAATAAACATAATATGCAACTAAAAAATATAGTACACCTCATATAACGGATCTTGATAAGATCTAGGTCTCAAGAAAAGAGGAAAGAAAATATACAGGTCCACAAGAAACTATGATGGGAAAATTACAGCCTAAGGCCTTGAAGCTCAAAGGAATCATGAAAAAAAGATATGTAATGAAATTTTTAGATTTTAATAGTATGAATAATTGCATAGAAATTGATATTGTGAAGAAACTAAATCTTTCTATCTACCCCACCAAGGACATCATAGGTATGGAAACTAATGGATAGAAGGTCAAACAAGTACGAAAATGTCATAAAATATCTATGCAAAAACAAGGATTTGAACTACAAACAAAATTTTATGCTCTACTACTTGATGAGATGGATATGGTACACACAGTATCAAGGAACCTTAGCAATACTTGAATATGGAATCTACTCAAACCCCTATAGCTAGATAAAGACGATGCCAAGAAAACATTCCAAAAAAACATGCCAATGAAAATTCAAAGGCTACTCTGGCTTACCATGTGCTCAAGAATATATATATGTATAAATATTTGCGACGCTCATTGTAATCATCATTCATTTCTAAATATTTTATTATAGACTTGCAAAAATACTCTAGCTATTCTATAGTAAACATGAATTGTTTATTTTACCCGCCATCCTAGACATTGTCAAAGTGTTAGTAATAGAATCAAGGAGAAATAAAATAAAAATGAATGTATAAACAGAATACATAAGACCACCATACAATAGAGACAATAATATATATGGTTCATCTAATATCAATTATTTCCACAAAGAAATAGTCAATGCTTCCCTTATTTTCTCAAACAAAATGAAGGGATAAAACTTAAAACATGTTCATGGTAACCTCCTCTTCACTTTTTCATAGTTTTCTCTCTTATTTATAGTGTTCTCCAAAAACACATAGCCATAACACAGTTCCCTTGTAAAAAAGAGGGTTTCCTTCTAATGAAAAGAAGAACTAGCATAATTTCTATTGTGAGATCTATGAGCTGTTGCTGAAACTTCATATTGAGTACAAAATTACAATATTTGACAAGTTTTTTTTCCAAATAAAATATCTTAGGGAGTGTTATCCTTGAACCCTACCAAGGGTTCTCCAAAAAACCTTTTCCACCCCTAGCCCTAATAGTGACAATAGTTGCGGGAAATACCTCCCATAGCCCCTGGTAAAGAACTAAGATCTAAACATGGTTGAAATAAAACCTATGGGTTTGGAATATAATTAGGCTCCACAACCAACACAATTTGTTTAAAATTATTAGAAGACAATCGTTGACCATTTTTGTCCTTCAAATACAACTCTACATTGAAAATATGCAAATAAGAAAGTAAAAATAGATTTTATCCAATCTGGGAACAAACAAAATGTCATTTAACTCAAGAATATTATGGAATATTTAAGGAAATGGAAGTTGATATTCATATAAAATAAGTATCATATGTCCCAATTTCATGTTTATTTCTTCCTCTTACTTCTAAAACTACTAAATTTTTTCTTGTCATAAGTCATGTCTCTATACCCCATTTTCCACCTATCATCAAACACTTGACACAATATTTGTTGGTAAATTAAGGAGAATGGAGAAGGAAATCTCAAGTTTCATCCACTTTAGCTAATTTTTTTACACTCCCCAAAACATATGTCTACTAGTTGGTCTTTGCTTTCTTCTTGTTTTGACATTTACTTCCATAATGTTTATTCTAGTGACACCTAAGGCATTTAACATTACTTAAATCCTTATTACATTGGCCTGATTATTCATTCTCAACCTCCTGGTGTTCTTTCTAATTCCATTTCTTTTTACTCATGATGATCATGAATATGTCTTCTACTTCACTTCACCTTACTATATAATAATATAACATTACCTCTTCCTTCATAAAGTCATCTTAAAGCTTCCTAAAAATAGGCCACTTGTTAGAAGCACAAACACCTTGGACAAAGAGTTTCCAAGATGAAGCAAACCCATTTTAGGAAATGTGCCCAACTCCTCATCCTCTACTTGTGTCGTTATGGCAGCCAACTAATGTATCAACTCCATGATTCTTTCCTAGTAGTTAACCATCATGCATATCCCCTATGTGGATTGTTTAAAGCTTGATTCTCTAGTGAATTTTTCCAGAGCCACTCTCATTCTAGTATAATGAAACCAAAAAATCATGCATGTATTTGTCAATATTCTTCTTTGAAATGTTAATGATCAAACAATCCATCACTAAATCAAGAATGGTTCTCTCTGCCTTGGCATTCTTGTTGTGTTTGTTCAATAATTTTGGATTAGTAGGTGAATCAATTTTTTCTCTACATGATCCCAAATCCCAGCCTATTCAAATAACATTTCCAACTAGCACATCCAACATGTAAAATTGGAAGCACCTTCCAACATATCACTCTCTAAGGATCAGAGTACTCATTCCTCTAAATTTAATATACTCTTAAAGAAGAACCAACAAAAATTCAAGCACATTTCCATGCTACGGTTCAAATATGTCTTCCCAATGACACTAGGGTTTCACATTAATTATAATAGGTTAATGACGTCTCCTCATTATCAAAAAATTTAAATAACCAACTCCTTTATCAGAAGAGTGAAATTAGTGAAGTTAACTTTGAAATCATTTGGAAATTTTTGAAAATATGTGCTTAATATAAATTCAGAAATTTTACATTAAAACTTAAGATTCATCGTTATTATTTCCTATGAATTTTCAACCCTATGATTCAATCTAAAATACATTTTTTTTATCATATTCTTCAGTTATGTATAACCAAATACATAGGGAAACCCAAGATAACATTGAAACGATGTACTACAAGGTGAAAAGAGTTACATCCTTAAGGGCACAATCTCCAACATATAACAAATTCAAAAAACAATTATTAACAATAAGATTTGTTACAAGTATAAATATATCACCTTAACTTTTGTTTAATTGTCAAATTATTTAAAATATGCTAATTTTTATGTTGACACTTACATCATCACTAAGTACCTCAAGAATTCATGTTTTTGAAATGATGCCAAATTTATGATACCATGTAAATAAATCAAGAAGCATATAGCATGACAAAGAAATCATGCATCAATGAAGAAAACACTAACAAATGCAAATGCAAATTTCTCGTTAACATACATAACAATAAATAGTTAATAAAACAATGGAAATTTAATGCATAGGGAATAGATAAGACTTATCTTTAAGAAATAGTTGCATTGACTAATTGTAGATGTCAAATTTTCTATCTATATGTAGGATCTATTGCATAATAACTATATACAATATGCCACCCTTGAGTTGGAGTTATGAATATATAACAATGTTCCTATGTTAAATCTAATCTCACACAAATAGTAAAGTTTTCATGTTGTTGCAATATTTTCATCACACATTAATCCCACCTTACCATAGGTATTCCCCCCTCATCCTACACAACCTAAAGAATGGATTTCCCTTCTATACAATGTATTTCCCTTGGGATATTCCACTCCTCTCTAAGGCTCCAATATATACTAGATAGGAAATCTCAATTTTAGAATCTCAATGGAAATATTACATGTAGATATTTGTTGGGTAGTAGAGGGCTTGCACAACAGTTTTTGGGGCTTAAAGCCCACAATTTTTGGAAAGGTATGGTAAGGACTCCACGAAGTGCACAGAGCATGAATTGTAAATGAGTCAAGTCAAAGGATTGTCTACCCAAAAATAATATAAAATAATAGGAAGTAAGTTGGCTTGCCCATGGTCCGTGGACCATGGGAATGTATAAACAGAGTGAGGCTCTATGGATAGAAGTTAGTTTTAGTTGGTATGTACTTTTGGATCTAGACTGTAATGGGTTTTTGAGTAATGAAGTCTTGGAGTGTCTGTAAGTCTGAGTCAAGGGTATCAGTAGATAGATAGAGGCTCTACAATTGTGTGTGCAGAGGCCTAGTGGAGTCCTAGCTGTGTGCGCGGACCCCTGTAGCTGAGTGCGTAGGGTGGATTTGGATGTATTGGTGAAGGAAGTGAATAAAGATAAGTTGATTCTGAAATTCTGTGTTAAATCTGAATTATTGCAGATCTTGTTAATGTATGGTTGATGTAACTGACTGATCTATGTGTGTATGCTTATGTTATGAGTCTATTTGAATCTGTATCTTTTTTGGGTGTGTGAACTAGTTATTCCTGTTAAATGTTTGCTTAAAGACCATAAATATTAGATATAATCTATAAACAACGCAATAATAAGTAGTAAGGCTTTTTCTTGGATCCAAATCTACGCAAGGCCGAGTGGCACGAAGCCATAGAACGGAGTGTGAGCCTTCCATGCCACATCAAGACATCCCAAGGGTGCAGAAACCTAGTTGCAGCACCGTCCCCTACTACCTCGGGTGAGACCTCAGTCCATGCTCCACGGGCTATTGCCGAAAGGGCCAGTAGCTGCGGGATTTGTTTGGCTAAATAACTCTTCCGATCATGGGTCAGGCCCATATAGGCCAACAAATGGTTCCATTGCTAGCACCGAGATCTGCCTAAGGGATGTCTAATGTCGGAACACTAGAATCCTACAAAGAAAGAACTTGAAGATTGGCTAAATTAGATGCTACACGAGTTCATGGTTCAGGAAAACAGAAACCCACAGATATCAGAGGAAAGGTGGTTGGATCAGTACATATACACAGATATTCATGAAATCTTCTTCGTAACATTTCTGATAGAGTTTTACGAGTGGATTGCGAGGTTAGCCGATAGTGTGGGAAGGTGCAGACTAGATCAACCTATTCTGTGGACTCCAAAATTGGTGTGGAGGCTAGAAGTATCCGAAGATAAAATTGCATGCGTAGTAGATCACTGGTTGGATCAGGTAATAGGAGGGTTTATTACCGAGTTCGCAATAGAAACAACCATGAGTTATAGTGAAGCAGAAAGGCACTTTCTCCAAGGTCTGTGGAGTAGGTACATCAAATCATTAAATACTTGGATTAAGATGCTGTTGTGTGAAAAATAGATTATGTGCATTTATTGATGTCTGGCATAACACGGAGTGGAAGAGGCTACCAAGGAACCAAAGGATTAGAGAATAGTCTCCTAATTTCTATTTCATGGGAAAGTGAGGAGGAGCTCATGAGGTTCTCCCCAAGAAGTGTGGTTCAGTTGATTAAGCAACACTTTCCATTGATACCACCTCCGTCAACGCCATCACCTACTTCACCAACATCAAATCCATCTTCACCCATTCCACCTCCACCTCCGTCACCACCAAAGGTTGGGATGGTGAGCACAGTGAAGTTGCTAGTATCTAAGGATGTAGGAAATGACGAACCAGGTCAGTTCTAGTTTGTGGTAAAAGATGTATGGGAAGCCCAAGGCATAATGGATGATAACATCAAAAAGGTTATCTTGGTTAGCGTGCTTTTGGACCGCGCATTGACATGGTATATAAAGTACTCAAGCAATCATCTGAATGCAGGAATAACAACGATCTAGGACACATTGATTAAAGAATTTGGTTGACCAAAATCGAAGACCCAGTCGATCATTGGGTTCAAAGAGATAGCGATGTTACCTGGGGAAACACCATGGGATTTGGATCAGAGATTAAAGAGCACAATCCACGAGGCTAACATGACATTGACAGATGCGCAGCACTACGCGTAGTTTGTGGCATCATTGACACCACATCTGAGGATGGCGCTATCACAACAAAAGATCTCAACCCAAGTCGCAGCATTAGAAACCGCGATGAGATTGCATGAAACCCTAATAAAGGATCCGGGGTTGGGAGTTTAGCAAATCCATGAGCAACTACAAAACCAGAACTTAGAAATGAAAATCTTGAAGCAAGAAAGGACGACTCGATCAAAGGTGCATACAGAGGTAGGATGCATTAAATGAAAAAGTTAAGCACACGACAAGGACCATTGCCCCATATTCCCAAACTATCTGGCGGGGGGGCGGGGGGGTGATTCCACTAAAACTAGAGGTACAAGCAGGGTCAAGTGTGGCATCTACACTCTGGTGTGCGATTTTTCAAGTCGGGGGAAAGGATGCAACAGACAACTACCACCTGTTGCAGAAGTATACCAAGACCCCGCAATAGCTGTATTGCAACTTTTGTAGATCAGTAGGTCATGATGAGTGAACTTGTCGGAGCTACAACTTGATGATGGAAAGGACCCTAGCTTATTGGGTGCAGACTGAAGCACAAGGATTCAACCTAGCCGTAGGGCCACATGGGGCATTTCAAGGACATGGCTGAGGATGAGGAGTGGGGCCTGGGTGGGGGCACAGATAGTTGATCTATTATAAATGTAGAGGGCCAGGACATTACGCTCACGACTGTACTAACTCAACGAGGATATCTTACCCATACTGTGAGCAGTTCAACCATGAAATGGTAGATTGCCCGACGTTAATTGCCCAGATGCATGAAGAGGGAGTATTACAGTCCATTCCAACTCAAAAAGTCCAAATGATGAGATCGGAACCACGCAAAGAAGACCCAAGCATAAATATGGTATTGAGGAGCGGCGCACCCGCGGGAGGAGATGCGCGGAAAGAATTTACAAAAAATGTGAAGGGTCACGATACCCCGGCAAGGGAACCCAAGTTGGAAGTGGATCAAGGGATGAAGACACCTAAGGAAGCTCAAAAGAGCTTCATAGAAGTCTCTAATCTAGGGAGGAGGGACCCAATTGAGCCAGGGATGGATCCCTCTATGCTTACAACCATTTTAGAGATGTGTATGAAGCTTTTGCACGACAATACAGCGATTAAGGGACTCCAAGAGCTAATCACTAAGTGTGGAGGGTCGGGCGAGCCATGCATAGTTCAGAAACTAGGAAGACATGCTCTGCGTATGGGATGGGAGATGTGTATGAGAGGGTGAATTGGTGAGTATAAGGTGGACCAAGTCATTCTGGACTTAGGATCAGATGCGAATGTGCTACTTAAGCAAACATGGGAATGCATGGGTATGCCTGCACTGTAGTGGTCTCCTATTCAGCTAAGGATGGACAACCAGCAAAATATCCTATTGATGGGCCAACTGTAAGGGGTGATAGTGGACATTGAAGGTGTAAGTATGCAGACCAACTTCAAGGTAATAGAAATTGTGGATGACACTAATCCCTACCCTGCATTACTACGAATTAACTAGGCCACAGACATGAATGGGGTCATCAACTTAAAAAGGCGGAAAATGACGTTCGAAAAGAAGTCACTTCGGGTAATTATCCCACTAGACCTGACTGAAGGAGAGCGCTATACTGAGCCAGTGTACGATGAGGACAATAATAATGAACTAGAATGCATATACCAGATAAGATCGTAAGATCAGGGTTGGGTGAATCCCTCAGTAGACGGACTATTCTCATGGGAGTGCGATAGTTCATGCACATTAGATATAGATGAGGAGATGGAAAGATGGTAGAACAGATTGCAGAAAGTCATCACACTCAACTGTAATATGATGATTAGATCATTGCGGTGCATAACCACTGAAGTAAGGCAATGGTCAGAAGATAGCGGCGTAACTAGTGAGGGGTAGTTTGCCAACCTTGGCACTTTAATCGTCACCCAAAAGCAGCATGGTGTGTCGGACGAAGCACCGCACACATAGAGGAAGTTGAGAAAGAAAAGATAGTTCCATGTACGGATTGGAGGACGTGTGCATTGGAGCAGGGTAGTCATCTAGTTACAACAAAGGGCACGACCAAATGTTGCACGACCATCACACCAACTGAATCTGTGCATAGCAAGGGTTCACTGGGCCAATACGACCATACCTAGAGCAAGGTCTGCCAAGGGAAGTCTATCCACGGCCGGAGGGGCCATTTCCCCCATGGTCCACTCTACACCTGACAGCTTGTGTGACAGGATTTAACAGATATGGGATGTCGTTCGGCATGGAAAAGTGAGACTTCGTGAGTTAGCAAAAACAGGGCTAGGCTACGAAAGAAAAGTATGAAGCTAGATGAATAGATTGATAAAATCAAATTAGAACTCATTCACACAAATGGTGCATGAGAACTATTGACGGCACCAGACCTAGCTAGCTTTCCTACACTATTAGGATTAGCTGCAACCCCGCTAGCATGGTTGCGCCTGCACCCTAGGACACACGGAAACACATGATATGATATGCCATCAGACTCACAAGAATATGAATGGTGCTTGCAGTTCAAGCTAGTAGGGAAGCGAAAGGCTTACACGATGGGTGCGACCACCTGACTATCTATAGAAGGCCCAATCCTAGTGCTCCACGCAGTTGGAAGAGGGCGTGGGACTATAAAACAGGCTGCAGAAAAGTTGTGCAAGGATAATCGAATGCATCGAACGCAACTGCTCACCAGGGGCTGCATTACCACGGGGAAGGGATAGAAGGTGACCGTTGCAAGTACTGTTCATGGCAAGATGTCCCATTTAAGAAATGGAGGAGTGGGTGGTGGGAAATTAAGGCATAAGGGTAACTGCCAAATTCACATTAATGAGCCATGAGGGGGGAAAACTGCCAACTTTGAATTCAAAATTATATATATCCAACAAGAAAAGGGGCATACCACAAAATTTGATCTTTTGCAGAATAGGACACCCTGGGTTGTAGCCGAAAGGAGAAAGATGAATTACAAGGCACTAAAGGAAAGCCCGTGGTTTCAGGCACTACCAGAGGAATACTGAGAGTCGTTCCTCAAGTCACCAAACCCTACCATAGAAAGTCCACAAAATCCCATGCTGCAGGTAGCCAAACTTCCTAAATCACCCAGGACATTGTGGACCAAAAAGGACCCCTAGGTACCAGGACTAGTGAGGCAATCGCCATGAAATCCACACTTTAGCAAGCTCATAATGGAAGAAAAGGGAAAAACTATTACCATTGAAAGCGACGAGGAGGATGAAGGATCCCTGATATATGTTGAAGAAATAAACCCTGACGAGGAAACTGTCCAGCGAGTGCGCCATCCCAAGTATGTTCCTCCAAGCAAAGGGAAGGCTAACGTCCCTCCAAATCTAGATGATGTTGAAAATATAATCACCACCCCATCTCTTTTGAAATGGGTTCCGGTTGAAAGCACAGTGATTGGCCGTATTGCGACAATGAAATTCGAAGACTGGGACCTTGCAGATACAACAAAATTTCCCCATTTTGTGACTAGCGAATTGATGGGGTAGAGCACACAAGGGGTAGTTGTGACACTTCAGCCAAAGGAATGGCTGCGAGAGGTGGAGAATGCAGGGTTGCTTTGTCTCTTCTCCATTCCCCACTTTCTCCAGCCCCTTATTACAATCTTGGTCATCAGACAGTTACTGTGTCTAGTACATGACGAATACTTATGGCTTGGAAAACCCATCTAAATCACACCGAAACTCATACATAGGATCTCCCTGCTTCCCTACGAAGGAAGAGACCCCAGGGAAATTGTCGATAAGAGTGGTGATGTGATGATGACCGGAACCTTGAAAAGGAAATATAATATGGAGAAAGGGAAATGAGGGTATGTTATTGATAGTATCTCGGACAGAGTAGTCTGCATTGCTACCGAGTTGTTAGTCGGGAAAGTGATGTGGAAATGTCGTGGAACCAAGGTTGCCGTAGTCATCATTACACTAGCCGAGGAATGCGCAGCTAGAGAACGGTTCAATTGGGTGCAGTTCCTTTGTGAATAATTCTTGACCAACTATAGAGAGGTCCAAGAGGATGGAAAGAACTTCCACTATGCATGGATGTTATTGTCTATTGTGCTGGTTACCACTGACCTACCTGAAGATAGTCAGTTTCCCTCCTTGGACCAGGATTGGCCAGAAGCCACCAGATTTGCGTCACTTTGGGTGACCAAGGATGTTGAAAGAATCATGGGAATCAAGATTTTTTGGATACTGATGGAGGCTGATGTTTGACACTAGGTTACCCAGCTACCCTAGTTTTCCACCAAAATCTATGATAGTGTGAAACATATAGCTGAGCTTAAAGCAGACATGCACTTTTTCTACATTCAGGTGCACAAGGACCCCGACCACACATGGACTACACTTCCTTTCATTTACATTCACACAGCTATCGATGTAGTATTGGATAATTGGCCACTGTAATAGCATGGACCTGATGTGGTGGGGTGTGATGAGGCCACCATCAAGACACAAAAGGCTACAGCAAAGCGTACCGCACAACAGAAGCAGAACGAATAGCACACTGTGGAAGTCTGCACGGCCCGAGAAGCAGCACAAAATTTGACAGAAAAAGCACTTGCTAGAATGGATGTGATGAATGAAGCTTGTCAAAAGGTTCCCATAGAGCTGGCCATGGAGAAAAGGATGCAAGGTACACCATCAACCACCATGGGTGCACCCTTAAAATGGCTGATGTCGACAAAATGGATGAAGCCATAGAAGAAGGCCAAGGCATCTAAATGGAACAGAGAATTGACCACGTTGATTGAGGGTGAGCTAGATAACATAAGGGACACCATTCGTGAAGCCACTTGGGATGCCATCAACGATGCCATGTCAAAGAAACAACTTGTGTTGGGGGAGCTCCGCATGCAGCTGCAAGAACTTGGGACACAGGCAGCACAAACAGGAACCACCGCTCTTCATGTGGTTACATGTATGTTAGTCATTGAGCAGTTGCTAAAGGCCCATCTAGCCCATACTATTGCAATTCTAGAAGGAGCATTGATAACCAAAAATGGGGAGGACAAAGCCATGGTGGGATGGCTTATGGGGTTGAGACTCAATTTGGCTACCCTCCCACACGAACGCTTGTACCAGCTCTAGGACAATGTCACAAGGGAGCTCCGTGCCAGGGAGAGGAGCGTGGAATAGGTACTTAGTGAATAGAGAATTAATATAGAATAGTTGTGCCTCCAATGGGATGAAGCCATCACACAAAGTCAATAAGTGGAGCAAGTGGTAGGGGAAGCATGGTCATGTGCCCCTAAACTGGAGATTACGGCTGATTTACCTATTGGCATACGAATCCACAAGATGGTTAGTGGGTTCCGTGTAGTAAAAGAGGAGGCTACGAAGATTCAGTTGGAGCTCAGTTTGCAGATTGTAGAGCTAAAGCTACAGGCACAGCCTTCGACACCACCAGAGGTCACCTAGCAGCACAAAAGCCTCATCAGTTCCGGTTGAGAAAAGATCACACATTCTATGAAGGAATGCATTAACTTGTTGACTAGGTCACTCATTACACTCACTTCACTCCAGGAAGATCCTAACCTATAGTGACTAGAAACTGAGGCAAGAGAACTCTAGCAAGCCTATGCTAATATCAGAGGGACTGCACAAACAGTTGTGGTTACACAACACTTGGCTAAGATGAAGGAGGTCCGAGGCTCTAAAAATCCAAGCTGATGTTGCCCACCAAAAAGAAGCAATGATTAAAGAATGCCTCCAGCGATGGACTGATGAGGCATTCATGGTTTCCACTGACATTGAGCGCAAGGTGGCACACACGCAGGTAGAATATGCACCTATAGAAGAATCCATGGCAGAAATGGATGTGTCGGTGGCATGCATGGAACGAGTACAACAGATGGCAGATGATTTTGTTCCAAGTACTAGCAAAGCACAGAAATTGTTGTTTGACCTCCACGAGAATATTGTCACACTAGTTGAGTGACTTAGGACGAGTCACTTAAGTTGTGTTGGGGGACTGTTCGGTAACAGAGGGCTCGCACAATAGTTTTGGGGCTTAAATCTTGCAATTTTGGGAAAGGTTTGGTAAGGACTCCACGAAGTGCGCAAAGCGCGAATTGTAAATGAGTCAAGTAAAAGGGTTGTCCGCCCAAAAATAATATAAAATAATAGAAAGTAAGTCAACTTTCCCATGGTCCATAGACCATGGGAATGTATAACTAGAGCGAGGTTCTATGGATAGAAGTCAGTTTTAGTTGGTATGTACTTTTGGATCTGGACTGTAATGGGTTTTTTGAGGAACAAAGTCTTGAAGCATCTGTAAGTCCGAATCAAGGGTGTTGGTAGATAGATAGAGGCTTTGCATCTTTGTGTGCAGAGGCCTAGTGGAGTCCATAACTATGTGTGCGGACCCATGAGCTAAGTGCACAGGGTGGATCTGGATGTATTGGTGAAGGAAGTGAATAAAGATAAGTTGATTATGAAATTTTATGTTAAATATGAATTATTGCGGATCTTGCTAATTTATGGTTGATGTAACTGATTGACCTATGCGTGTATGCTTATGTTAAGATTTTATGTGAATCTGTATCTTTTCTAGGTGCATGAATTGGTTATTCCTATTAAATGTTTGCTTAAAGACCATAAAAAGTATATCTAATCTATAAACAACACAATAATAAGTAGTAAGGATTTGTCCTGGATCCGGATCTACACGAGGCCGAGTGGCGCAAAGCCATAGAATGGAGTGCGAGCCTTCCATACCACATCAAGACGTACCAAGGGTGCAGAAAATTGGTTCCAACACCCTCCCCTACTACCTCGGGTGAGACCTCAGTATGTGCTCCACAGGTTGTTGAAAGGGCTAGTAGCTACGAGATTTGTTTGGTTAAATAACTCTTCCGAAACTGGGTCAGGCCCATATAAGCCAATAATAGTTCATGTCAAATTCCATCATTCTCATGCATGAGGGAATCATTCCTCCTTACCAATATAATTGTTGGGATGGGGTCCCCTTGGTCAGTTTTGGGTTAAAAACCCAAGTTTTGATGTAATTTTTGACAAAAAGATGTAAAGTCTCTACAAATTGTGGATGTGGAGTGCATAGATAGATAGGAGTCAAAAAGCATCTTTACCCTCATTAATGTAAATATTGAGTTGGTTTTGAGATCTACCCTTGGTCTGTAGACCATGGAATTGTATAAATATGTGTGTCCTAGGAAGTCTAAGGAAGATCTATGCTTTGTCTATGGATACAATGAATGGAGTCCTAGGGAGTTAGCGCAGAGAAGTAAGTCTTAGAGGAGGAAAGGATTTGTAGCTGAGTGCGCAGAGGCCTAGGGTAGTTTCCACAGCTGAGTGCACAAACCCCTATAGCTAAGTGCACAGGCAAGTTTTGAGTCTGTAACATTGTACTGAAGATCAATAAAGAAGACTTTTCAAGAATTTCATATGTTTTATCTGTTTCCTTCTGTTGTTTATGTTGTGATGTATGTTGTGATGAAATAATGATGTATTGATGCACGAATCTACTCGATAAGTCTTATTAATAGAAAAGAATGTATGTTAAGTATTTATGTGAGGGTTATATTACCTTTTGTTAAGTTTATTAAGCACTTAAGCAAATCTATGTGGATTCTAATCTAATGCTAGTCTGTGATGCACATAATTAGATAACCTATCTGTTAAGGGTTTGCAGAAGCCGATTGTAGACCTTCGCAGAGGTCTGGAGGCCATCGAAGTAAACTATAGCACCAAGCCCTAAGGGCTTAGAGATCTATGCAAAGGAATATATAGGACATAAAAAGGACATCACACTGATCTCTAGATGCAGAAACTTGGTTCCATCATCCCCCCATACTGCTTTGGGTGAGAATTTAGTCCATGCTATGGGGGTTGATGCCAAAAAGGCCAGTAGTGTAGGGTATTGTTTGGCACAACTAACTCTAAACCTAGGTCCACTAAGACAACAAATGGTTCTGTTGTCAGGACTGGGATCTGCATAAAATGATGTGTGATGTCGCATCACTGGAATTCGACTGAAAAGGAAATTGAGAAGTGGCTGGATAGGAACATACATGAATTCATGGCATAGAAAATAGGAATTAGAGCTTGACCAAAGAACAGTGGTTGGACATATATTTGTACACAGAAATACACAAAATTTTATTCTGCGCCTTCCCGATCGAGCTATACGAGTGGATAACTAAATTGTCGGATGACCAAGGAAGGTGGAGACTTGGCAGTCCAATAGTGTGGACTCCAGAACTAGTGTGGAGGTTAAAATTTTCTAAACATAAGATCGCTCACATTGTTGACCACTGGCTTGATCAAGTCATAGGAGGATTTGTGACAGAATCCATTGTTGATACCTCAGTTAGCTATAGCGAAGCAAGGTGACACTTCTTCAAAGGACTATGAGGTAAGTATCTAAGATCCTTGAATACCTGGATTAAGATGTTGTTGTGTGAAAAATGGGTTATGCCATTTCCTTGATGTTCAGAGCTACGTGGAGTGGAAATATTTTCAGAGAACAAGGGAGAATAGGTCCTGAATATAGCCCACTAGTTAGACCTCCTTCAAGTGATGACGAAGGAGTGCTATAGGCTTTACCACAGAGTGTTGTACAACTAATAAAATATGGTTTTCTGTGAACTCATCATCCATCCACACCACCTCCACAACACACAACTTCGCCCACACCGCCACCATTAAACATGTCGAATATGATGAACTTGCCAGTTTTCAAGGGTATAGGGAGTGAGGATGTGGATAAATTTTGGTTTGTTGTGGAGGCTGTGTGGACAGTGCAACAAGTTATGGATGATAATATGAAGAAGGTGAAGTTGGTTACCGCTTTACAGGATCGTGCACTGGCATGGTATGTCAAGTACTACACTAATAATCCTTTGGCATTGTTAGCAGACACTAAGGCCACTTTGAACAAGGAATTCAGTTAGCCTAATTCCGACTCACAATCAGTAGTTGGATTCAAGGAAATCACAATGAAGGCTGGTGAACTGCCTTGGGAGTTAGATCAAAGATTGAAGTGCATGATCTGTGAAGCTAATATGCACCTCATAAATAGCGAGCACCACGAGTGGTTTATAGCCCGACTCCTTCCCACCTAAGGATCGATTTATCATAGCAGAATATAGGATATTGGGTAGAAGCCCTGGAAATCATGATGAGATTGCATGAAACACCTATTCAAGATGTGTTTTTGGGTGTTCAAGAAATTCACTTGCAGTTATAGTACCTCTTCTTGGAATTGCAGAGATTGAAAAAAGAAAAAGAGGCTATGTCATATGTGTGCGAGGAAGTTTGGTGCCTCAAGTGTAAGAGCCAGGGGCATGATAAAGAACAATGCCCTGTCTTCACAAATTATATCACATGGGGGGAGGGCACCAATGCCTATAACGTAGGAATATCCAACAGGACCAAGTATAGGACCCACACTATGGTTCACTATTTGTCAGGTGGCTGGAAAAAATGTAACAGATAATTTCCATTTTCTGCAAAAGTTTGTGCAAACACCATGAAAACTATTCTACAATTTCTGCAAATTATTGGGCCACGATGAGTGCCACTATCGTAGCTACGAATTGATGATGGAAAGAATGCCTACCTATCGAAGGCAAGTAAAAATTTGGCCTCCGAATCAAGGCACTAGGGAAGTGCATGGAGGATATCAAGGGTGCAGATGAGGCCGAGGTGGTAGAGGTCATGGATGGGTTATTTTCTATAATTACGGGATGCTAGGGCACTACATGCAGGAGTGTCAGAATTAGATGAGCTCGTCATGTCAATACTACATGTAGTTTAACCATACGATAGAAGAATGACATGTGCTGATAGCCAGGATGTAGTAGAAGAAGGCACAACCTCAACATCCTACACAGAACTTACAGATGAGGAGGATTTAGCCCCGTGAGGAGGATCCAATTGTGAATATAGTGCTGAGAAGTAGAGTAATGACTAGGGATGACAAGGGAAAACAACTTGAAAAGAATGGATGGGTCCACAACTCCCCCAAAAATGAAGGAGGCTTTGATCTAGAACACTCAAAGGAAACTTTTATGGAGGTGAAAAAAAGCTTCACTACGGAATCTGCCTAAAGAAGTCAACACAAACTACAAGAAACTAGTGCGCCCACAGAGATTGATCCCTATGTCCTCACCACATTTATAGAAAATTGTATGAAACTTTTGCATGATAGTAAGGCTGTGAAGGGCTTACGAGAATTTATAAACAAGTGTGTTGGTGAATAAAATGCTCCTAAGGAACACTTCATAGTCAGAAATATTGGTAAACACAAGGTAAGAACAGGGCACGAGATGAGGCTCACCATGCAAATAGGAGACTATCAGATGGATCAAGTTATTTTGGATCTGGGATCTAATGCAAATGGTTTTGCTTAAACAGACATGGGCGAGAATGGGGAGACCTGTTCTACAATGGTCTTCGATTCAATTAAGGATGGCGAACCAATAGAAGATTATCCCTATGGGACAACTACATGGAGTCACCGTAGATATAGAAGGTGTGGACGTGCTCGCTGATTTTGAAGTAATAGAAATTGTTGATGACAACAATCCATATCGTGCACTCAATGAAATTGATTGGGTTATTGATATGAATGAGGTTATCAACTTGAAAAAATGGACAATGTCATTTGAAAGGAAATCTCTCCATGTTCTAATACCATTGGACCCTACAAAAGGACCACGCTATACTGAACAAGTCCACAAATATGAAGAAAGTGATGATGATTTGGATCAAATCTACAAAATTACAATGCAAGGCCAAGATTGGATTAATCCGACAGCTGATGGAAGGATTGCATGGGACCACGAAATCTCTTGTACCTCAGATAAAGATCAAGAATTAGAGCATTGGTAGAATTGGTTGCACGAAATATCTACATTGCATTGTAACACGATGAATAAATCACTACATTGTGTGTCCTCGAAGGTAATAAATTTACCCTATTATGATGGTTTAATTGATGTAGATAAGTTTTCAGATGCCTTTGAGAGAGAAGTCCCTAAGGATCATTGCTTCCAAGAGCTAGATTTGGCACTGCATGCTACACCCACATGATGGTGGGGTGGGCACAAAGACAACTTTGATGAATGGCGCAATTATAATAGGATGATGAGGTTGTGATTTGGTCATCTAAAGGTACGATTAACTGAGAAATATGATGGGAGAAATGATCCGATGATCATTTGGTGAAATGGACTAAAGTCTACGGAACAGAGCGTAGCTAGAGTGGGTGCACTTATTCTATCATACTCTGGATATAATCCTCATGAATTGGTACCTAGAAACAGAGCTCTGCCATGGCACTATGGAGTGGGATATATTAAGGGAATGTTTCTTAATGACCTTTAGTTTTGAAGATGGGTTTGAAAGCATTGATGAAGTTTTGCAGGAGGTTAAGGCAGTGATCTTCAGAATTCCGTAGGATCCTTTGGAGTTGGTTCAACTAGATTGGAGCACCCAGCTACGCCATGTGCTGGAGTGCTATAATGTGACTACTAAGGGGGAGGATGAAGATCCAAGAAATATTAATATCCCAAAGGTCGAAGGCCACTATGAGATTGAAGGTTTGCAAATAGAAAATATGGACATCATCGCGCTACTGAAAACCAAGCAATTGAACATTGGTACTGAAGTAGAATCAAAATTTGTGAAGATTAGAGATTACTGGGATGATGCCACAGTGGATAAAGTTGTTGAGTTACTCCACGAGTACCAAGATCTTTTTCCTACAAAATTTTCATACTTAAAAGGCATCATAGGTGAGTTGGATGTTGTGAAAATTACCCTAAAGCTGAACGCAAAGCTTATTAAGCAGAGGCCATATTGCCATAATCCAAAATACAAGGGAAAGGTCTGCTTGGTGTTGCATAACATTCTAGAAGTAGGCATCATCGAACCAATTGAAGAATCTGATTGGGAGAGCCTGATGGTGTTTCAAGAAAAGAAATAGAAGTGAGAAATAAGGATTTACGTAGACCTTAGAAAGCTTAACGATGCTTGCATCCATGATCCTTTCCTGAAACTGTTTATAGATGAGCTACTGGATAATGTTGGAGGGTAGAAGGCCTACTCCTTCACTGATGGGTTCTGTGGATATCATCAGATTAATATCGCACTGGAAGACATGAGTAAAACAACCTTCACGATGGAATGGGGCTATTTCCAGTATATGGTAATTCCATTTGGACTTAAGAATGTGTCAGTGATATTCTCTCATGTTGTCATCGCAGTATTCAAGGAGTTCATTCACAAGTTTTTGGAGGTGTATTTTGATGATTGGACAATGTTTGGGTTAGTAAAGCACCATGTAGCCATCTACACTTAATGTTGGATATGTGACAAAGATATCAAATCGCGTCGAACCTAAAGAAGTATTTTTTCTGTGTCCCCTTTGGGATTTTGCTGGGTCATGTGGTGTGTAAGAAAGGATTGATGGTGGAGCCTATCAAGATCGTAGTGACAGTAAATTTAGAGGTCCCGAGGAGTGTCAAACAGTTGTGTGCAACTCTGGGCCATACTAGATATTATTGGAAATTCATCAAGGCCTATGCTTAGATTACCATGCCTATGGAGAAGCTATTGAAGAAGGATGCTACATTCTGTTGGGATGAAGAATGTCAGTGCAGTTTGGATATATTAAAGGAAAATATGGTCACCAGGCCGATCTTGGTCTTCCCAGATTGGAAGAAGGAATTCCATGTGCACGTTGATGCCTCATGTATTGTGTTGGGGGCAGTGCTGACACAAGCCAATGAAGAAGAGATGGATCACCCTATAGCCTTTGTGAGCAGGAAATTATCAAAGGATAAAAAGAATTACTCAATGACAGAGTGCGAAGAATTGGCTATGGTGTACATGCTCCAAAAATTCAGACACTATCTGTTAGGCAGACATATCAAGATGTACACCGATCATTTTGCCTTGAAATACCTGGTCAATAGGCCTATGTTGGGGGAAAAATATTCAGATGGTTGTTGCTATTTCAAGAATATGACTTTGAAGTAATTATGAAGCTAGGATGGTTGAATGTGGAGCCTGACCACTTGTCACGAATTGAAACAGGGGAGGAGCCTACTAATTTGGAGGAAGGGCTGCCCAATGCACAACTCTTCACAGTGCATGTAGAGGATAACTATTTTTCAGATATTATCCACTTTTTGACTACAGGGATGGCTCTAGAAGCATATGCCAATCAGTAGAAGAAGGAATTCGTGGTGCACATGAAAGAGTTTTTGGTGATCATCAAAAATTTGTATAATATGAGCGTTGATGAGATATTCCGAAGGTATGTACTTGATTTTAAATGAAGTAGCATCCTAGCTAAAGCTCATGGAGGGGTTGCAGGAGGACATTATGCAGGAAAGGAAACAATGGAGAAGCTTTTGCATGCAGGATTTGGTGGCCTATGCTATATAGGGATTCTAAATCATATTGTAGGGCATGCGATGCATGTCAATGAATAGGAAGGCCATCAGAAATGGATGAGATGCCACTAAACCCTTAGGTGTCATTACATATATTTGAGAATTGGGAAATTGACTTTGTAGGACCGTGTTGGAAATAATACGGAGAGGGGGGGTGGGGGTGAATCAGTATTATCAAATCAATATAACCTTTTCATTTCATATTCAGATTCATATACGCTACTTTAGTTAAGGAAAACCGCGTGTATATGCAACTGTGTTTAATGCAACAAGCGTATATCTAGTAAACTTATAATTCAGTTAGTTGCTTCTTAAAGAGTGCATCAAAACATTGTTAACCATATGAAGAGTAAACATGAGCAGTAAAGTAGAACAAATCATCACACATAAGCAACTCACATGAACACCAAGATGTGAGGAAACCCAATGTGGGTGAAAACCACCTACTGCGATTTGTCTCTATCTTGCTTTAATTAGAAACTTGTTTTTACAATGTATCTGTACTAGTTCGGTCTTATACCAGTACGCAGGCTGCTACCTGCAGAAGGCTACAACCTTCTCTCATTCTCCAGCTTCTTCTGGAAGGGAGCTACAACCCCCTTAGCTCTTGTACTAGCTGAGGTACTAGTACGTAGGTGCTGACCTATAGAAGGCTACCACCTTCTCTTTTCTTCCAGGGACCACGTTTCATAAATTTTTAGACTGGATCCATAAATAACATCAATCAAACATCAAGTATATCTACATCAACCAATCTCCTTTGCACAACCCAATACTAAATCAACCAATCACTTCTCAGAATGTTGTAACCAGAAAACAGTAACAGTAACCAGACACCATTTCTGAACCCAGAACACTACAACAATAAATAGAAGTAGCTAAAACATATTTCATGAGATGTATGCTACTTCAATATGTAGAACCCCGCGTATATACGCAGCTGTATTAAGGCCAACCAACGTGTACATTGTCTTCACTTGCTGAACCCACGTGTATACGTGCCTCTGATGTGACAAACCTTCGTATAGATCTATAAAAGATAATTTACCCTTTTCACTTATTCAGACATCAATTATACCCGCATTATCAGATTTATAGATCTAATCACGTGGCATATATAACAAATCAAAAATCACACAATGATACTACTATTCAAGCCTTAAGATCTTGACCCATCAATAGAACTTATCCATCTTTTAGTGCTCAGGTTCCGCCTTGGTTCAGATCCAGCAATGCACCATAACTCGATTCTAGATCTTTCTCTTCATAAGATATTCAATACTTGAGTCGATTTCTTTGCCAAATGATCTCCTTCCCTTTTTATAGTCTTAGGCCTTACTCAAACCATGGTCCAAAACCATTGAGAACTAATACTAGGGACCCAATACCTAGGTTCAACACTTCGGATGCAATACCAAGGTCCAAAACCATAGGTCCAAATATAACAGACTAAATACCATGGACCAAAAATAAGTTTTCTCACATGTATGTGCTTTTCCATGCATGAAAGTGTGTGCATATGTATACACACCTTCTGATCGTAGAACCTACGTGTATACGCGACTTGGTTAGGAGGAACCTGCGTATATCTCTTTTTCTTTTATTCTGAGAGCCTGAACTGAGATCTTCCATCTGAGTGAGTTGCCATCAAGGACAACACCTGTGCCATAATGCCAAACCTATGTCATAATTCCAACAATCTCCCCCTTTGGACTTGATGGCAATCCCAAGTCACGCAAAGTCATTCTCCCCCTTTGTCATCAAGGGAAAAGGGTTATGCTCCCCCTAAGTTCATGCTGAAATCTCTACTCTGTTGTGTTGTCCATGCTCCCCTTCATTGTAGGCAAGGTCTGCAAGAAGATGTTCTACAAGAAGAAACATGACTTTATACATCATAAATGACCTTCCTATCTCCAAAGACTCAAACATACATCCATCTCCCAACCAAGTGGGAATATACCAATATTGACTCATCCACCCAACCAAGTGGGGATACACCAAGAATTTACACATGATAAAATAAGAACATTGCATCATCCATCCCAAGCATAGAGGGGAAACCAAGATAGGCCGTTACATGACCTTGATAAGAAAAGAAATACATGACATAGAGATGAAATATCTACAGCAAGACTATGATAGTTATCAACAACTATCATCAGTAGCATCTGTCAATCATCATTCTGACCAACAACCATGTTCTCCCTCTGCACTTGTTCCACCTAAAGCCAAAACAACTGAAATTGAACCAAGATCTTCTAAGATAATGCCAACAATGAATTATTAGAAGTATATGCTCCCCTTGAACCTGCGCCAGATGGTCTCTGTCAGACCCATATCAGACTCTTTTCATCTTGAGTCTAGCCCCACTACTTTTCTTCAACCAACATATACGCGGATGTACCCACAAAAACCGGCATATGTACGCAGATTCTCCGCAAGAAACTCGCATACAACCATTAATCTCTGAAACGTACAAGTTTCAACAGCAAGATGATGCATCAACTACTCCCAGCTTTTGTCTAAGGTATTCAAATGTCTCCCTGGGCGGTGGTTTGGTGTGTATATCAGCAACTTGTTCCTTGGAGGAAACATACTCTAATTTGACCTTTTGTTCAAGCACTTGTTCCCGAAGAAAATGATATTTGATAGGTATGTGCTTGGTCTTTGAATGCATGACTGGATTATTTGAAATACTGATTACACTTGTATTATCACAAAAAATCAAGATAGGTGGAGTACAAGTGATTTGAATTTCTTGTAATGTTTGCATCATCCAAAGGAGTTGTGTGCAGCAAGATGCAGTAGCTACATATTCTGCTTCAGCTGTAGATAATGCAATTGAACTTTGTTTCTTGCTGAACCAAGACAATAATCTAGTACCCATGAAGAATGCACCACCACTAGTGCTTTTTCTGTCATCTACGCTTCCTGCCCAATCTGCATCTGTATATGCATGAAGTGTGAGATCTGTACCTCTAGGATACCATAAGCCATAGTTTTGAGTTCCTTGAAGATACTTGAAAATTCTCTTAATTGCCCGAAGATGAGTTTCCTTTGGATTTGCCTGAAACCTTCCAACTATTCCCACTGCATGCATAATGTCTGGTCGGGTACCTGTTAGATAGAGAAGACTACCAATCATGGATCTATAGGTTGGTTGATGTACTACTGTTGATTCATCATTTGTGCTAAGGCTGCATCCTGTTACCATAGGGGTACATACTGGTTTCGAATCCTCCATCCCGTATTTCTTCAAGATCTGCTTGAGATACTTGGTTTGTGATAAAAAAATACCGTCTTTGTTTTGTTGGACTTGTAGACCAAGAAAATATGTGAGCTCACCAAGCAGGGACATTTCAAATTCTTTTTGCATTATCAATGCAAAGTTTTGACTCATGTCTTCTTCATTGTTTCCAAAGATGATATCATCAACATATACAACAAGTATTAGCAACTTATCATTGTCAATTTTTATATATAGATTGTTGTCTATTGATCCTTTTGTAAAACCTTGTTGATGGAGGTACTTATCCAACCAATAATACCAATCCCTTGGTGCATGTTTAAGGCCATAGAGAGCCTTTTTGAGTCTGCATACAAGTTTTGGATCATTTCCAAGGATAAACCCATCTGGTTGCTCAATATACACTTCTTCATCCAAGTCTCCATTCAGAAAGGTAGATTTCACATCCATTTGAAATACTTTGAACTTTTGAAATCTAGATAGAGGAAGGAAAATTATTATGGCCTCAAGTCTAGCCTCAAGTGGCATGCTAGTAGATCCTTCCTTCTCAGGGAAATTAGTTCTGGTTTTCTTACCAGACTGACATGATTTTCATATTGTATTGTCTGGAATTCTGATGTCAGGAAGATCACGAACTGCCTGATATTTGCATGCTTTCCTTATTTGAGAGAATCTTAGATGCCCCAATCTTTTGTGCCATAGCCAGTGTTCATCATTCTTTCTTAGATAACATTGTTGTTGTCCTCCCTTGAGTATGTATAAATTATTGGCGTTTCTTATGCCTTTGATCACTGTTTCTCCTATATCAAGCTCACGAACAATACATCCATTTGATCAAAATATTACCTCATTTCCTTGATCACACATTTGACTGACACTCAATAGATTATGCTTTAGGCCATCAACATACATAACATTTCCAGCTTGACCTTTTCTTTCAAAAGAATAGAACCTTTACCTTTTATGAGTGCAGGGGTGTCATTTCCAAATGAGACATTCCTTTCCTTTTCTAAGGCACTATATGAATGAAGTTTTTCTTTATCACCTATCATATGTTTCAAGCATCCACTGTCGATGTACCATTGCTTTTCCTGTCCTTTCGCATATAAGGCTATCCCACATCTTTCTAGTTGTGGTTCTTTCTTTCTCCATGTTTTGGGACTCAATGAAGCTTTCTCCTTCTGAGTTGTTTGCCGAAACCTACTCCTGCATTCAGAATCTTCATGACCGAAGTTGTTACAAATAGAACATTCTATTTCATTCTCAAAGCAGAAAAGTTATTGGTAGGTCCTTTTCATGATCCCAGTCACACCCTTATTTTGAGTTCTTAGTCATGATGGTCTTGTAGGCAACACATTGAGCACTTTGGTGACCAAGTTATGACAAGAGAAACATTGGCAATGAAGAAATTCCTGTGATTATCAAACCTACCGACCAAATGATTGTAGTTTCCATTGACATCCATTCTTGAGGCAAATTGAGAATGATTTACCTATGGTTGGTTGTAGCTTCTGTTCATCCTTGAAGTAGATTGCCCCCAATTGGTAATATTTGTTCATTCTTGAAGTAAATTGTCCCTGATTTACCTGTTTATCTGCATTATGCTTTTGTTGTCGATTGTCAACCTATTCACTTCTCCTTGTTGCATCAAGATAACTTCTGGAGGTGGATGACTTCTATGCTTGCTTCTGTTCTTGAGATGCTTCTTCAATATATCCAAGACCTATCTTGATTAGAGGAGAATGCTACACTTTGATAATCTCATCTAGAGTTTCAGATCCTTTATCAAATCTAAGATTAAGAGCTTTTGATTTCTCAATATCTTTTCTAAGTCCCACAATTTCACATTCTAACTTTTCATTGTGTTTTTCTCTTTCAGCAGGTTGGAATGTCAGAGTATGTATAATCATATTCTTTTCCTCTAAACAAATTTTAAGTTTAGAAATTTCTTCATAAAGACCTTCTTCATCTATAACATCCAAGAAATCATCATCTTCAAAGGCCATAAAAAGTCTATAATAATTACATTGTTCATCTTCATCACTATTTGAAAATCCATCACTATCTTCATGTGTATAATAGCTCTTACTTACATTTAGTTTTCTGTTCCATCTAACTGGCTCCTTACCTTTGTCAAGCTTATCTTTATGGGGACACTTGGTAGCATAGTGACTGACTCTTCCACAAGCAAAGAATTTGAAAGGTAGCTTATCTCTGAATCTTCCAGTACCCCGTTGAAGGTTCTTAACAAAGTTTAATTCTTCCTCTCCTTCTGACATATGTCATGACTCATTGTAATCTCTAGTTCTTGAGGCTTTGAATGCAGCTTCTCTTCTGTTTGATGGTCCCCCTTTTCTCATTTCGTAAGAATTTAGGATTCTGTGTAGATGTGACATGGTAATGCTCTGTAGATTCTACTTTTCTTCTATGGTAGAAACTTTTGATTCAAACTTAGAAGACAAAGATCTTAGAACCTTTTCAACCAAAGTAACTTCTTTTATTTCTTCACCCAAGTTTTTCATACAATTAAAAATCTCATCTATATGTAAGAAATAGTTAGCCACACTTTCATCATTGTGCATTTTGATATTTTCATACTGAATTCTGAGAGTTTGTAGTTTTGCCCATTTTACCTAATCATCTCCTTCATAGCTCAGAACGATCTTGTCCCATATTTCTTTTGTGGTTTCGAGCTACATAACCTTTATGAATTCTAATTGAGATAGACTCCCTAATAGAGTATTGACAACCTTTGCATTTGTTTCATACTACTTCTTACCAGTCGTATCTATAGGAGTTGCTGATAGAAATGTGTATCCTGTTTCCACAATATCCCAAACTTTTGTACCAAGAGATAGAAGATAGGCTGTGATTCTTACCTTCCAATAGATGAAGTTACTCCCATCAAAAATTGGTGGCCTAATCGATGCCTCTTTTTTCGTAGTTGCTCATGATGATAGATGTTCCTTCAAGCGATCAAGCTTCTTTTGAAGGACCTACTCTGATACCAATTGTTGGAAATAATACTGAGGGGGGGGGGTGAATTAGTATTATCAAATCAATATAACCTTTTCATTTCATATTCGGATTCATATACGCTACTTCAGTTAAGGAAAACTGCGTGTATACGCAACTGTGTTTAATGCAACAAGCGTATATCTAGTAAACTTATAATTCAGTTAGTTGCTTCTTAAAGAGTGCATCAGAACATTGTTAACCATATGAACAGTAAACAGGAGTAGTAAAGAAGAAAAAATCATCACACATAAGCAACTCACATGAACACCAAGATGCAAGGTGGAAACTCAATGTGGGTGAAAACCACCTGCTGCAATTCATCTCTATCTTCCTTTAATTAGAAACTTCTTTTTACAATGTATCTGTACTAGTGCAGTCTTATACTAGTACGCAAGCTGCTACCTGCAGAAGGCTACAACCTTGTCTCGTTCTCCAGCTTCTTCTGGAAGGGAGCTACAACCCCCTTAGCTCTTGTACTAGTTGAGGTACTAGTACATAGGTGCTGACCTATAGAAGGCTACCACCTTCTCTTTTCTTCCAGGGACCACGTTTCATAAATTTTCAGACTGGATCCATAAATAACATCAATCAAACATCAAGTATATCTACATCAACCAATCTCCTTTGCACAACCCAATACTAATTCAACCAATCACTTCTTCGAATGCTGTAACCAGAAAACAGTAATAGTAACCAGACACCAATTCATGAGATGTACGCTACTTCAATATGTAGAACCCTGCGTATATACGCAGCTGTATTAAGGCCAACCAGCGTATACGTTGTCTTCACTTGTTGAACCCACGTGTATACGTGCCTCTCATGTCCTGAACCTACATACAGATATATAAAATATAATTTACCCTTTTCACTTATTCAGACATCAGTTATACCCACATTATTAGATTTATAGATCTAATCATGTGCCAAATATAACAAATCAAAAATCACATAATGATACTACTATTCAAGCCTTAAGATCTTGACCCATCAATAGAACTTATCCATCTTTTACTGCTCAGGTTCCTCCTTGGTTCAGATCCAGCAATGCACCATAACTCGATTCTAGATCTTGCTCTTCATAAGATATTCAATACTTGAGTCGATTTCTTTGCCAAATGATCTCCTTCCCTTTTTATAGTCTTAGGCCTTACTCAAACCATGGTCCAAAACCATTGAGAACTAATACTAGGGATCCAATACCTGGGTTCAACACTTTGGACGCAATACCAAGGTCCAAAACCATAGGTCCAAATATAACGAACTAAATACCATGGACCAAAAATAAGTTTTCCCACATGTCCACACTTTTCCTTGCATGAAAGTGTGTGCATATGTACACGCCTTTTGATAGTAGAACCTACATGTATACGTGACTTGGTTAGGAGGAACCTACATATATCTCTTTTTCTTGAGGAACCTACATATATTTCTTTTTCTTTTATTCTGAGAGGCTGAACTAATATCTTCCATCTGAGTGACTTGCCATCAAGGACAACACCTATGCCATAGTGCCAATCCTGTGTCATAATGCCAACAGACCGATCCAACCTTCAGGCAAGAAAACAGGTGCACACTTTATCATCACTGTGATGGAGTATCTGACCAGATGGGCAGAGTAATATCCTTTGAAATATTGTACATGGGCCACAATGGCAAATTTCTTGTTTGAGTATGTGTTAACTAGATTCAGCTACCCAAAAGTATTGATGAGTGATCGCCGTACGCACTTCCCCAATGAAACAATTAGTGCACTGACTGAAGAGTTCCATGTTTATCATCAGAAGAACACACTGTATCATCCATAGGCTATTGGGATGGTTGAGGCCTTTAATAAGATCTTGGAGAATGCGCTGACAAAGATTTGCAACATGCAGTGAAATGTTTGGGATGTGTGCATACCAACCATACTGTAGGCATACAGGACTACTTGCAAAAAGATAACAAGTCCTACACCTTCTCGATTGGTCTATTGCATAGAAGATGTTATTCTTATGGAATATATTGTCCCTAGTCTATGCACAATAGCTTTCACAAGAATGGCAGACCATGGGGACTTGGAAGAACAGATCACATAGTTGATGGAGGTCAAAGAAGATAAATTCTTAGCTGGATTCCATCAACAAGTGTAGAAGGATAGTGAAAAAGCATGGCACGATCGACACATCAAGCTGCGAAAGTTTAAGGTAAATGACTTGGTTTTATTATATGATAGTAATTTTCCTAAGTTTCTGGGGAAGTTTTAGATGCACTAGCTTGGGCCATATGTCATCAAGGAAATTATAGATGGAGGCGTAGTTCAGTTTACAAAACTGAATGGAGAACCTTTTCCAGGATAGGTGAATGGAAGCTGGCTGAATCCTTATAAAGGAGATCTGGAAAAATGACTATATGATGGCAGGATAGTCTTAGTGCTCCTGGCAGTTGCAAGGGAGCACGGGACTATAAATTACACTGCCTTATTTGAGGAACTATGTGACAAAGGGGTTGCGCAAAAAGGGGGACGTCACAATATTAGAAGTTGCACAAAGGAAGTTGTGTTATGAAAGGAGATACCACACACAACAACTAGAAAGTAACCATTGGAGTCACTATTCATGATTTGATAGGCAGGAGACGGTTAAGAGTGGGAAACAAACATTTAAGGCTAAAATATTTGAAGATCTGCTGCTAAACCAAAATTAATGAGGAAATTTTGGGGGGAACGATTGGATTTGAATTCAAAATCCCCTATAATTTACTAGTGCCAGTCCAACAATGAAAACTTTGCACACTTATAGTTTTTGAGTTACGTTGTCTATTTTTTATGAGCTACTCATTCTTTGAGGATTTTGTCGTGAGCCCTGGTTTTGCCAATTTTCCCGAGCTAAATCAAAATTTTATATTAGAAAACACGTTGGGTCTAATCCCTATTGAGACTATGAGAACCAGGGGAGACATTACATCTGAAGGAGCTTCTCTAGAGGTGGTGAGCATGGAAGCTCCAGCTCCTATGCCTATGGCACCGAGGTCACCTATGCAGAAGCCTATACCTGTGCGAGAAACCTAGAAGGCAAAGAAAGACAAGAAGAAGCGGTGGGTGCCATTGTGTGAGTCATCTAGGAAACATGCTCAAACGCAGAAGAAGGATAAGCAGCCAAAAAAGGTGGTGGATTTGGAAGCTAAACAAGGTGCTAAGTATATAGATGCTGAGGGAGCAGAGCCCATCACCAAGTTACCTAAATATATCCCTCCATGAAAAGGGAAGGCGACGGTCCCCAAGGACCCAGACTCAGACAAGTTCCTCATTCACACACCCTTATTGCCAAAGAAGATAACCTTTGAAGGTTCACGCCTTGCATGGGTTATGTTGTTAAAAATGGAGGACTCAGACCTGGCTGACCATGAGCGATTCCCTCATCTTGCGATAGAAAATTATATGAGGCGAGTGTATTACCAAGACTCAGGTGTCACTGAGTTGGAAACAATTGAATGGATCCATGACATGGAGAAATATGGGTTTTTGGACCTGCTGTGGGTGCCCTACTACCACTGCTATAACATTAACACCACCTATATATGACAACTACTTACTCTAGAGCACCATGGGTGCTTATGGCTTGGCGTGTCTATATCCATCCACAGGATCAAGCACCTACCTTATGAGGGGTTGAATCTGGCCAAGGAGTCTGGCATAAAGACAACCGAGAGAGACTTGGTGGAAAAGGTGAAAAGTAATTTTGAGCTTATCAAGAAGTCACACGGCTATTCCATCACATCCATCAATGATCCTGCGGTGAATATTGCCACCCGAATACTGACTACAAAAGTTATGAGGAAGTGTTGCAGGGATGAGGTTTCGGCTCCTATGGTGTCGTTAGCTACACAGTGAGTGGGAGGCATGTAGTTTAACAGGTTTCTCTACTTATGCATTGACTTCCTTACGAATTGTTGTGAGGCCCTAGATGAGAGCAAGTCCTTCCACTAAGTGTGGTTGTTTCTCTTCATTGTGTTAGTTGCATGGGATATACTGGAGGACAACCAATTTCCTCCATTGAAGGCAGGATTGTTGGAGGCTGCAAAGTTTGCCTCCCTCTGGACCACAAAGGATGCCGCGTGGGTCAAAGAGATGAAGCTTTTTTGATATTGATGGAAGCAAGCTTCCATATGGCCATCAAAAAAAGCCCAAGGTTGTCCCCAACCTTGTATGAGCAGTTTTCTGTGTATGCTGAATTCAAGGAAGATTTCCACTGCATCCACATTTAGTCATGGAAGGACATGCAATAGAAGTGGTTCGATTTGCCATACCTAGTCACATATGATACCATACATGAAGTGATCAAGCGTTGGCTAGAAAATTGGCAGATCTCGTCCGACTTAGATGTAGGCACCAGCAAAGGCGTGGAGAGCTCAACTGAGAAAAAAATGAAAGGATGTAGCAAAATAGATGGCATAGAAGTTGGTCATGCAGTGAAAGAAGGAAGCCAAGGAGAAGGAGTGAATGGAAAAGGAGCGCGCCACAAAGGAACATGACGAACATGAACATTACAACTTTGAGAAAAGCAACAAATCCCCTTCACCCAAAACTGAGGAGGAAGAGCAGTCTGAGCAGGGTGGTGGAGGTGATGAGGGGTAGAGCACCCCATTTAGCCTACAGAAGAGTAGAGAATAGTAGCAATTGGCAGTTTCTCGCAAAAAGACAAAGTTTGCTAAAGTGCATCAGGATCCCATCACCCTAACAGAAGGCGATCTCAACGACATCGGTGACAAGGTTCAAAACACTACAATTGAACTATTGCAACAATTTGAGCAACAATACATGTAGTCTTTGGGAAATTTCTGGAAATATCTGCATAGTCTGCAGATACAAACTAGTAGAATATAGGTGAGTGCAGGACAAGTGAGTGCCGCACAGACAAGCCTGTCGCCGAGGACAAGTTAGGCTACAGAACTAGTAAGGAAAGTGGACCTTCAAACCATTGCTCTTCCAGAAGGATCCCTGAGCATGGAATCAGCCAATAACAAGATCATCCTAAGTATCTTGAAGAACATTGGCCTTAATGTTGCAATGCTGCCAGACGAATTTCTTCATGCACCACAGGCAAGAGTGACCATAGAACTAAGAGATCGGGAGCAACACGCTCTTTAATAAGCGAGTACTGAGTGAATAATTAACAGATGTTCGTCGAGAAGATGTAGGCCCTAAAGAGAAGGGATACCATTGAGACACAGAGCTCGTAGTTGGAGGTGGCCACAATTGCAGAGGCGTGTCAAAGAGTGCTGGAATTACACATACCTGAGGAGGCACAACTAGAGGCCAAGATCCAAAAATTAGCCATGAGCATTCGTGATGCAAAGGAAGAGGTGGCAAGAGTTCAATTTGAACTCAATATGAAAATCATAGAGTTACAACTCAAGTCACAACCTTCGACTCCACCCAAAGTTAGGAACAATGCAAAGCCGCCATCAAAGGAAGGGAGGGCTACTGTCAATGCCGCAGTCACTGACTACAAAGCTTTGTTTGAACAAGTAATGGATTTGGTGAGGACCCTGTAGGAAGACCCCAACCTGTAGATATTGAGTATAGAGATCCACATGCTCCAAAAGTAGTATGACGAGGTTAGGGCGACAACGCGCTCCATTTCTATAGTACAGCACCTCGCCAAGTTGCAAGACAGGAAGAAACTCCTTGCATAGGTGGAAGCAGCTCAGAAAAGAGAGGCAGTGCTTAAGGAAAGGTTGGGTCCTTGGTTGGAAGAAGCCTACCAAGTCTCAACCACCATTTAAGAGAAGTTGGTGAACTTACAGCTCACAGAGTAGAAGATCAAGTTGGCTGGCAAAGGACCAACTATAGAGCATCTCATCAAACAAGTGAAGCAGGAAGCTACACAGAGTGTTGTTGAGGTAGCAGATGCATAGGTGGAGCTAGGGGATATTCGTAGTAAGATCATTACACTAGCCGAGTGACTTGAGGGCAAGTCACAACCTTTATGTTGGGGGCCTGTTGGGATGGGGTCCCCTGGGTCAGTTTTGGGTTAAAAACCCAAGTTTTGATGTAATTTTTGACAAAAAGTTGTAAAGTCTCCAATAATTGTGGATGTGGAGCACGTAAGTAGATAGGAGTCAAAAAGGGTTTTTACCCTTGTTTATGTAAAAATTGAGTCAGTTTTGACATCTACCCTTGCTCTGTGAACCATGGGATTGTATAAATAGGTGTGTCTTAGGGAGTCTAAGGCATATCTATGCTTTGTCTATGGATATAAAGAATGGAGTCCTAGGGAGTTACTAAAGAGAAGTAAGTCTTAGAGGATGAAAAGGCTCTACAGCTGAGTGCACAGAGGCCTAGGGTAGTGTCCGCAGCTAAGTGCATAGGGAAGTTTTGAGTCTGTAACCTTATACTAAGGATCAATAAAGAAGACTATTGAAGAAGTTCATATGTTTTATCTGTTTCTTTCTGTTGTTTATGTTGTGATGAAATAATGTCTTTATGAACTAATGATGTATTGATGTGTGAATCTACTGATAAGTATTATTAAAGAACACAGTGCATGTTAAGTATTTACATGAAGGTTATAATATCTTCTATTAAGTTTATTAAGCACTTAAGAAAATCTGTGTGGATTCCGATCTAATGCTAGTTTATGATGTGCGTAATTAGATAACCTATCTGTTAAGGGTCTGCACAAGTCAATCATAGACCTTTGCGGAGGTCTAAAGGCCACTGAAGGAAGCTGCAATGTCAAGCCCTAAGGGCTTAGAGATCTACAAAAAGGCAGATCTAGGACATAAAAAGGATACCACACTGATATCTAGATGCAGAAACTTGGTTCTAGCATCCCCCCATACTGCTTCGGGTGAGACTTCAGCCTGCACTACGTAGGTTGATGTTGAAAGGGCCAATAGTGTAGGGTTTTTTTTGGCACAACTAACTTTGAACCTGGGTCAAGACCCACTAAGCTGAGAATAAGCAATAATATCATATAGATAAGAAGTTTTGACTCCCCCTCTTCAATCCTTCCTTTCATGCCAAAATCAAGAATAACAGTGAATGAATATTATCCAATAGCCAAAAGGTATGGGTAATATATGCATTCCATTTAAGCACCACATTAATTTCCCCAAAACCCCTATAACCACTTTCCCAACTAATTTGAAATAATTGAATGAAATACTATATCTTTCTTAGCCCCTTTAGCTTACACTCTCTTATGGAATCATAGCCCCCTCTAACTCTACCCCTATATATTTGTAGCTAGTGATGTGTTTGTTATTATTAACACTAAAAATATTACATTGCTAGGATATCTAGGCTTTCATCATAGACAAGCATACCTTAGTTATATGATGATAAAAAATATAGTTATTATGCTCCTCTCCTATTGATTTTGCATCTTCAATGAAAATTACCATGCAGGTTTACATATATACATAATTTACAACAAATTTTCAAAATTAATTGTGGGTATGCCTCCCACATTGCATATTTCATATCCCATGTCACTTCCTCAAGGTTGTAATGGGTCCACTACACATTTACCTAGCTTATTGTTTCCTTCCATGGCACCATCACCTTCCTGTCTATTTTATGAACTACCTATACTTGTAAGAATCCTTTTTCATCCACATGAAGAAAAGTACATTTAATGAAGTGGTTAGGATAATAAACATAATTTTTAAGTAAATATACATGAGATACATTATGCACATGTATGGAAGTATGAAATGCAAGCATGTATTCAACTAGTTCTATTTTATCCAATAAGTATAATGGACTACAAAATCTAGTTGCTAGCTCGGTATAACTTCCTAACTCCAACAAGCCCTTCTTGGTCTTCACTTTAAAAAATACATGCTCTCCCACTTTAAATTCCATGGTTATCATACCTTTATTTTCATAATTCTTAGGCCTTTCCTTTATTTATTTCAAATAATTCTTAATTTTAACCATATAATCCCCCATCCCATTGAGAAATTTGAGAAATTATGCCTTAACTACTACTTATTTGTTGGGTTGTCCAAACTCACAAGTGTATTGCATTTTCTACCATATATAACTTCAAATGGTATCATCTTCAATGAAGCTTCATACTTATTGTTGTAGTGTTGGGTAGTAGAGGGCCCGCATAACGATTTTGGGGCTCAAAGCCCACAGTTTGGGTAAAAGTATGGTAAAGACTCCACGAAGTGTGTAGAGCGTGAATTGTAACGAGTCAAGTCAAAGGGTTGTCCACTGAAGAATAATGTAAAATAATAGGAAGTGAGTTGACCTACCCATGGTCTGCGGACCATGGGAATGTATAAATAGAGTGAGGCTCTAAGGGTAGAAGGTAGTTTTCAGTTTTTGATCTTGATGATTATGGCTTTGTGAAGGCAATATTCTCTGCGTTTGTAAGTCCGAGTCAAGGGTGTTAGCAGATAGATAGAGGTTGTACAACTATGTGCGCAGAGGCCTGGTAGAGTCTGCAGCTATATGCATGGACCCCTGCAGTTGTGTGCGTAGGGTGGATCTAGTTATATTGATGGAAGATATTAATAAAGATAAGTTTTTTCTAGAATATCACAGACCTATTGTGTTCTAGTTTATGCATTTGTTATATGAGTTTATATCTTTAAAGAATTATGATTGTGCACACTAGGTTTTATTATTAAATTTTTGCTTAAAAACTATAACAAGAAGATCAGATATGTAACAATTTCCTTAATAAGAAAGTACACCTACATGGATCTATGCAGAAGCTTGATAGTAGTATAGAGTGGTGCGAGGCCACAAAACGATTCGTGACCTTTCTAGACCACATCAAGACATCCCAAGGGTGCAGAAACCTAGTTCCAGCACCCTCCCTTGCTACCTCGAGTGAGACCTCAATCCACGCTCCACGGGCTGTTGCCGAAATCGCTAGTAGCTGCATGATTTGTTTGCCTAATAACTCCTCCAAACCTGGGTTAGGGCCCAATAAGCCAAAAAATGGTTCCGTTGCCGGGACTGGGATCTTCCTTAGGAATGTCTGATGTCGGTATACCAGAACCCTACAAGGAAAGAGCTTGATGATTGGTTGGATCAGAAGCTTCAGGAGTTCGTGGTATAGGAAAACAAAAATCCACAGATATCTAAGGAAAGGTGGTGAGATCGATACATATACACAGAAATCCACGAGTTTTTCTTCACGTCTTTCTCGACATAACTATATGAGTGGATTGCGAGGCTAGATAACAGCCAGGGAAGGTGCAAACTGGATCAGCCCATCGTGTGGACCCTAGAGTTGGTGCGTAAGCTAGAAGCATCTAAATATAAAATCACACAGGTAGTAGATCACTAGTTGGACTGAATAATAGGAAGGTTTATAACTGAGTTCACAATAGACACAACTATGAGTTATAGCGAGGTAGAAAGGCGCTTTCTCCAAGGACCGCAGGGTAAGTACATCAAATCGTTGAATACTTGGATTAAAATGTTGTTATGAGAAAAATGGGTTATGCACATCCATTGATGTCTGGGGTAACAAGGAGCAGAAGAGGCTATCGAGGGACTAAAGGATTAGAAAACAATCCTCTGATTTCACTTTTACAAGAAAGTGAGAAGGAGATCACAGGGTTTCCTCTGAGAAGCACAGTCCAATTGATAAATTAGCGCATTCCACTAATACCACCACCATCCACGCCATCCCTTACTTCACCTACCTCGAAGCCATCTTCCCCGACCCCCTCTTTGCCACCACTGAGGGTTGGAATGGTGAATGCGATCAAGTTGCCAGTATTTTGAGGTGTAGGAAATGAGGAACCATGTCAGTTTTGGTTCGTGGTAAAAGTTGTATGGGATGCCCAAGGTGTAATGGATGATAACATCAAAAAGGCTACTATGGTTAGAATGTTGTAGGACCACATGTTGACATGGTATATAAAGTACTCAAGCGATCACCTGAATGCAGGAATAGTGACAATCGAGGATGCATTGAATAAAGAATTTAGCTAGCCAAAGTCAGAGATGCAGTCGATCATCAAGTTCAAGGAGATCGTAATGTTACTTGGTGAAACCCCGTGGGATCTAGATTAGAGATTGAAGAGTAAAATCCATGAGGCTAAGATGATGCTGACGGATGCGCGGCAGTGCACGTGGTTTGTGGCATAATTAACACCACATCTGAGGATAGTGTTGTCACAGCAAAAGATCTCAACCCAAGTTGAAGCATTAGAAATAGTGATGAGGTTGCATGAAACTCCAATACAGGATCTGAGGTTGGGAGTTTAGCAAACCTGCATGAAACTACAAAACCTATGCCTAGAGATGCAATGTTTGAAACAAGATAAGGCACCTCAGACAGAGGTGTGCGCAGAGGTGTGGTGCATAAAGTGTAAAGACGAGGGCCATGATAAGGATCACTGTCTAATATTCATGAACTATTTGGCAGGAGGGGGACTAATGCCTTTGTGATTAGAGGCACAAAGGGGACCAAGCATGATTCCTGCACTCTGGTGTGCAATCTACTAGGTGGAAGGAAAGCACACCATGGACAACTATCATCTTTTGTAGAAACTTATACAACCACCTCAACAGCTATTTTGTATTTTTTGTATATCAATGGGCCATGACAAAAGAAAATGCTGAAGTTATGAATTGCTGATGGATCGGGCACCTGCTTACAGAATGCAAACTGAGGCGTGAGGTTAGTATCCTGCTACAACAATAGCGCGGGGTGGATTCCAGGGACACGAATGGGGACGAGGAGGAATGGGACCTAGATGAGGGCTGGGACAATTAATATGCTACAATTTTGGAGGACTTGGGCACTACGCGTGTGATTTCACGAATCCCACCAGAACATGTTTCCCGTACTATTACCAATTTGATCATGAAGCAGTAGAGTGCCCCACACTAATTACACAGATGTGGGAAAAGGGGATGCTCCAGGCTACTCCCACTCAAAACATCCAAATGATGAAGGCTGAATAGCTTGAGGAGGATCCTAATGTGAACATGATGCTTAGAAGTGGTGCAACTATAGGAGAGGATAAGGAGAAGAAACCTGAGGAGGATACATGGGTTCACAAGGGCCCTACGAAGCAACCTAAATTTGATTTTTAATGCGCGAAGGAAACATTTATGGAAGCTAAGAAGAGCTTCGTGGAGGCTTCTACTTCGGGTAGCAAGGATCAAACTGAGCCAGAGATGGATACTTCCATGCTAACTACCTTTTTAGAGACATGCATGAAGATACTACGGCACACTAAAGCAGTGAAGGCATTGCAAGAGTTGATAACTAGGTGCACAGGGTTGGACGAACCGCACATGGTGCAAAAACTAGGCAAGAATGCTTTGCACACCGGGCGGGAAATGTGGTTGATTACCCATATTGGGGATTATGAGATGGATCAGATGATTCTAGATTTGGGGCCCACACTACAATGGTCTCTTATCCAATTACAGATGGCGAACCAACAAAAGATCCTGCCTATGGGGAGACTGCAAGGAGTCACAGTGGACATTGAAGGTGCAAGCACACAAACCGATTTTTAGGTAATAGAAATTATGGATGATAGTAATCCTTACCCCGCATTATTAGGGATAGATTGAGCCATGGAAATCGATGGGGTCATCAACCTAAAAAGACGAAAAATGATATTCAAGAAAAGGTCTCTCCGCGTAGTGGCCCTACTCGATCCAGCTGCAGGGGCACACTACATTGAGCCTGTGTGCGATGAGGAAAGTGAAGATGAATTGGATTGTATCTACTAGATCATAGCACAAGATCAGGATCGAGTGAATCTGACGGTGGATGGGAGAATCTCATGGGAACGTGACAGTTCCTGCACATCAGACTCCGATGAAGAGATCGAGTGATGGCAGAACTGATTACATGTGGTCAAAATGCTAAATTGTATTATGATGGTTAGATCATTACACTGCGTAACAATAGAAGCAAGGGAGTTACCAACAGACACAATGCACATGGAGGAACTAGTAGACCGTTGTGAAACGACAATTCTAGATCAAAAGCATCCAGGTGCACATCTGGGACCGTTGGGTGAATCAACTGCATAAGGGTGAAGGACACGCCAACAGACTATGAGAACGTGGCACAGACATAGAAGGGAAGTGCACGTACACATTAGAGGACAAAGCGGGGGGAGCATTCATCAACAGCATAGGATACAGTTGTATATGGTGCACGCAATGAACTAACTAAGAATCAAGAATCTGAAGACGTCACAGCGAGGCACTCTACCAGCATATCGTGACAAATCTAGTACAAAAACTGAGGGGAGTAGGACTAACGTCCGTTCAATAATACCACCCAATAAGAATCTGCAGATACCAGGGGTTCGATGGGCCTCTAAACTTAGCAGCAAAAGGAGAGGGACGAAGGTGATAGAAGTAACTCCTTAGACCACAAAACCCACAGTTCACGAGGTCTTGGGCAAAGAAATTCAGCAGTTGCAGGAAGCTATTCAGTGCAGCACCAGCAGGCTTCATGAAATTGAGGAAGAACGGGCACAATTGTGGAGGAAAAGAGCGATGTTGGAGGAAGATATCAGAAAAATAAAAGTTGACATCACATGAGCAGGCAACACGAATATGCAAATAATGGAACCAAGCCTGGGTGGGTCTAGCTTGGTACTAGAACGAGTAGTGACCCTACTATCATGGTTGTGTCTGCACCAATGAAGAAGTGTACCATATACAGCAGCACCCAATAGGATAATAGATATGAAGGCACTCCAAAGGTGTCCACAGCCTGAGCTAGTAGGGATGGTGAAATCTCGCACGTGGGGTGTGACCACCTGAATAACTGTGGAGTGCACAGTCTCAATGCCCCAACCAGCTAAAAGGAGGTGTGGGACTATAAACAAGTTTGCAGGAGTCCTGCATGGAAAGAGGGTTCCATACAGGGCCAGTTAGTCTGCAAGATCGCAGTCGCACCGAAAGTGTTGCGCTGCCACATGGAAAGGCTGGGAGGTGACCGTTGACATCACTATTCATGAAAAGAAGTTCGAGTTACGGTGAAGAGGAGAGGGCAACGGGTCAGTAAGATAGGAGCCACAAGCTAGATACAAAAAGATTTGCTGGCCATAAGATATGAATAAAATTGAAAAAGAAGGGAAGGGTTCCATTCAAATATACGTGTTCATCTAAAAACCCTTGCACAACACTGGGATATTTGAGATTTGAGCCGGTATAGAATAGTAGGCCTCCCATGAGTACCATGGCTAGAACACGAGCAAGGTTTGAGGAAGAATTGCATTCGACCTAGGAGGAAATAGTAGAAGCAGTTGCTGCCCATGAGGTTCCAAAGTCCCCTCGCATGCCACAACCCTGGAAAGATAAGAAGATGATGGGGCTAGTCAGGGTATCACCGGGATTCAGTAAGTTGTCAGTAGCCGAACAGGGCAAAGAAATCACCACTGAACCCGACGAGGACGAAGAAGATTTGCAAGCCTTGATCGCTCAGATTGAAGCATAAGATGGGGAAGAAGAGGATGTGTTCTAAATTCCTTTACTACCCCCATATGTCTCTCTTTGGACTAGGACGGCCAAGATACCGAAGGACCTAGATGCTGCGAAGAGTACGCTCCAGACCCCACTGCTTTCGGATGAGATAAGGTTTGATGGTTTGCCACTGGGCTGAGTACCGAATATCAAGTTTGAAGATTGGGATCTGGCGGACAGCGACAAGTTCCCCCAATTGGCCGCAGATAAATTACTACTGTAGACATGTTTACTGGGTGTGGAAAAAGCATGCTTACTTAATCTAAGGTGGATACCCCACTATCACCACATGACCATCACCATTTTTGTTATCCGACAGTTCTCTATTTGGTACATGATGGGTATCTCTAGTTGGAAGAGCTGATTCCTATCATAGCCGATTTAGTACACTAGATTACTCACCTACCTATTAAAGGGGAACAACCCCACAGACATAGTTGGAATAGGTAGCGATGTGGGTCTTGTAGAAACAAATAAGGCTAAATATAAGCGGGAAAAACGAAAGCGGGGATATGTAATAGCAAGAATCAAAGACCGAGGGCTGTGAGTCACCACCTAGCTACTACCCACTAAACTCATGAGGAAATGCCATGCAGATGAGGTGCTAGCCCCTATCATTACGCTTGCAGTGCAGTGTGCAGAAGGAGTTCAGGTCAACTGGGCGCAGTTCTTATGTGACGAATTACAAATTGTAAGGAAGCCCAAGAAAAAGGTAAGACTTTCCATTATGCATGGTTGCTACTATCAATCCTTCTGGTTGTAAGAGAACTACCACAAGGTATCCAGTTTCCCAGCATTGAACACAACCTACCTGAAGCAGTGCGGTTTACTTCGCTCTATGCTATGAAGGACGCCACGAGGGTTTGGGAGATCAAGGTATTTTAGACATTCATGGAAGTGAGTATCTGGACATGGATCACTTGCAGACCATAGATGTCCCCAATAGTCTACAACAGTTTTCTAAGCACTGTCGAGTTCAAAGCAAACATGCACAACCTATTTATCAGGGCACAAAAGGATCCAAAGTGAACATGGGTCAAAATACCATTCATTGCAATGGACGATAAATTTTTTTATCTCAAAATCAAACTCTGGAAGGCTACAGACCAGGAAGACTTCAAGTAACTATTTCAAACCAATCTTTTAGCTAAGGCTTAGCCTCCTTAGCCTGAGAGGGCTCTCTGAAGGGATTAATGGTTTTTGATTATGATCAAGATGGCTAACTCTTTGTGAAACAAATAGAAATGAAAATGGTGGAAATAAAATTAACAGGTATCCATTGGGCTTATGGAGTCATATGTGATCTAGTATTAACAGTAGGATTGGCTTTGCATAAAAGTCAAGGCATTTAGATTTCAATATAGGTAAAGCACACCAAACACAAAGAAGACAGTCAATGAGTATATGAAGGAAATTAGAACACTGCAAGTGATTTCTAAGTAATCAAATAATCATAACACTATAGATAATCATGAAAAGACAACAAAAGAAACTCATACATTGAAGTCTATATGATTCTTGAGAAGCATAAGCCACTACTATATTACCAGAAAAACAGAGTCTTTACATAGGCCAAATATCAGAGCTTTTTCACATAAATTTCCAACCTCTATTACATTGCTCTTTCTCCTATATATAGAGCTCTTCTACTTAGATGAGATTCCTCCTCAAGCATGAGGGGAACTCGAATTCTACTTCTAATAACACCTATTCAACTTTTAACTGCCTATTAAATGTAATAAAGTGCAACTAGACTTTCTAGAAATCTAAATCAAATAGGAGTCCAACTCCATATAATGCTAATAATAGCCTTAATTACAATCATCCTCATTCTTTGACATGTGGTCCCTTTTTAATTTGGCTGTAGTGGATGTTCAAAACTCCATGCTGGTCTTCAATGTCACATCTTCTCCATTTCCCCTGAAACATAGGAAACTACCCCTGTTTATCGGCCTTAGGTTTTCCTAAAAAATGTTCGAATCCAAAGAACCATGCCTTTCATATTTGATTATCCGATATATATATCAGATTGCCATGTCCTTGATGTGCTGTCAACCTCATGTGTAAAGGAAAAAACTTTTCCAAACTGTCTGACATATCTTGGACTGTAGTAAATGAGCTCACTTTATGACAAAAAGTTTAGAGTTGGATTTGAACACGTTTCTTCCACCTCTCTTGGCCTTGTTGAAAGTTGATAGCTTGAGATGAACTCTTGAAGACACTCCCTTTTCAAAATCTCTGCCTGTATTTCAAAATCTGTTGACTGAGATTAGATTGTGTAGCTTCAACGTTAGTCATCACCTTCAGCAATTTCGTAGCGCGCTACGAAACTGTTGTGTTATTCCAAAAAACACAGTTTTTTCTAACTAGCTCAACCAAAATTTTGTTGTTTTGAACCTTTTGCTACTTAAACGTTCTTTCAATTGCTCCAAGGACTTTCAAAACTGAATAGCAATGTAAGATTCTTCAAAAATATTATACCGAGCAAAACCATCAAAATTTGAAACATAGCCTTACTTGAGATTTCTTTAAGGAGATTCTTCCAGCTGGGCTAACTGTATCTTTAAGTCTTCAATTTGTTTCTTCATGACCTTGATCCTCGATCTGAGGTTTGTATTGAACTTTCGGATAAATTGAGCTTCCTTTATTGCAGGCATAGTCCAAATACGGAATTGAACACTAAAGTCAACCACCTCAGGAATTTGAAATGTTTGGTCCTCCCACCGAGCTTGCATTTGGTTAAAATAAGCCTCCTTAATTGCAAATTTCCTGGTACCTTTTTTCAGTCTAGCAATTTCAAAGTTGGATAATTCCAATCTCTTTTTTAAGTCTTCCATATTATATTTTTCTTAAATGGCAACTGTTTTGCCTTTATCCTTTCTTTCATGAGGTTGTGTCACTTCCCCTGTTTCATCTGCTTTTGGTGGTACCTCCTGTATTTGTTTAAACTTCCTCGTTATGGGTCTCTTGTGCTTGAATACAAGTTGATCAACCTGCTCATCAAACTTTAATTTCTTTGAGGATTTGACTCTCTTAGCTTTGTCTTTTCCTAACTCTATCAAATCTACTTGCACTAGTGGAGACTCTTCAAAGTCAATGGCTTGCAATAAGTCATTTAAGTCTCCTTTTGAAACAGGGGTTTCTTCAATAGTCACTGACTTACCCTTTTCCTTAGCTACCTGGCTCCTAGTCCTTCTTCATTGAACTGCTTCACCTGTGCTTGATTCATGTGCACTTTCTTTAACCTGAGTTTTCTCTGTAAGAGATTGTTGGGGTGTATCCTGAATAGTCAGTGGCTTGATGGACTCTCTTACTTGTTTCCTTGCTTTCAACTTTGAAAACCTCTTAGATCTTGTCTTTGTCTGATGACCAGTTGTTGCTGGAAGATCTTTTGCAGCTTGAGGGCTGAGACCGGTCTCGTTCTTTAAACCAGACATGAATAGGAATGTATGCCAGCCCCTACCTACCCTCTGGAGTTCATGCAAAACTATCAATTTAATCAAGCCATGGTGGAACAATGAATTCCTGTATCTTATCACACATTTTACTTAAGCTACGGAATAAGTAAAAAGGTAGATCAATAGATGCCTTTCCTGTGAAATGCAACAGAAGTTTAAAATGGTATGAATATAGTTTATTGTATCTTCCTTCATAGGTTAGGTACTTCTGTATACAAGTAAGCAGATTGGCATATGACTCTTTCACATAACTTCTAGGAATAGACTTGTTTAAGTTTGAATAAATGAATTCTTGCTTTAGAAACTCTTTGCATGGGTTCATATCAAATTTAAAATTCTTAAACCAACTTTCTTAGCCCCTTCAAATCTCTGTAACTGTGGATGTCATGTCTTGTGAGACCTGCAATTCCAGCATACCAACCTTTGAGTTTAGTCCTGTGAAATTTAGGGAAAACTCCTTGGTAACTTGTGCATGACCTCCCTAGAGTTTCTTGCAAAAATTCCAACATCCGGCTTGTTTGAATACACGCTCGACTTCTTTGTTCTTTAAGGTTATGTCTAAACCTTCATGCTCATTTCTCAAACATTTGCCTGATCTGTGATCTTTCCTTTCTGTCGATCCCTCCATGAATGTTGAGTGTAATGGAGGTTGGAAATGCTAGCGCCGCTCAAACTCCAATCTCTGCCTCGCTTGAATCACTGCCTTGCTTGAATGACTGCCTCGCTTGAATGACTGCCTCGCTTGATAACAATGTTTTTAAATTGAAATCTTGCATACTTATTTCTCATGCAACGAATACAATCATCATTAAGACTGTACATACCTGGCTTTTCTTGGAACTTGCAATCCATGTGTATCAATGTACCTAGCGGATGCAATGATGGAGATAAGTGGTTGGATATGATATGGGAGTGCATAAACTGACAATGAATGACGCAACTATAGCTTAACTTGAAAGATTTGACATTTAGGAAAGATTCGCTGCGGAATGCATGAATCCCCGATTTCGTAGCGCAGTCAGTTTAAATTTTGAATTATGCGTTTCGAAATCACCTAAAACATATCGCACTGCAAAATCACCTAAAACTATTGCGCTGCGAAAACACTTCAAAATGGTTACATGCGCTATGAAATTACCTAAAGGGCTTTGTGGCACATAATAACTTTAAAAAAAAATTGACACATGGCTATGAGACCAGTGATGAATGAGAATGTCCAGTGGTGAATGAGAATGTATATTTGACTCTAAGACTCCTAAGACTCAAACTCTAAGGCAAACAAACATCAAACTTAGACTAGCACTGCCTTTTACCATAAACTAATGTGAGACATTTTGGTATTAGAATTCTTAAGTGATAACAGTGGCTCCACTTGGGATAGTGTGCTCCTGTAGTACACTAAGAACTCGTAGGTCCAATGCTTTATCCATTTCATGATAAACATAGATTTTCTTGACGAGCATCTTTTTCTAGCTTCTTGGGCCTTCACCTCAGGCTTAAGCTTTCTGTTTAGCTTGTCATTATTTGCAACAAAAGAAAAACTGATAAAACGGGTATATACAATGTTGTGAGAAACAGGAAGAATTTTGATCAATAATAATGCTTTAGGAACCTGCCATTGACAGGTCCTCTAGCATATGGTTTTCCATCAATCTCTTGCAGAATGTAAGTGTTATTTCCATGAAAAACAGAAATTTGATATGCCCCCTTTCACAAATTTTCAAATTTACCATGCTTACCTTTTTCTTCAATTCTAGCTTCCCATTTCAACACTCTATCTTGGATCTGAAAGGTAACTTCTTTGATCTTTTTATCAAATGTTCTCTTGATTCTGTTTTGACTTTGTTGATGATTGTCAAACACCTCATCTCTTTTCTTCTGCAAGGCTATCAGCTGATTGATTCTTCTTTGTACAACATTTGGTTCCTCCTCTAATCCTTGAATCAGCTTCATCACAGGCACTCCAAGGGATGTTGGAAATATGGCTTCAGCACCATATACTAACTCATATGGCGATGTTCCGAAGGATCTCTTTGTACAAATCCGGTCAGCCCACAAAGCATATTTTAATTTCAAATGCCAAGCTTTTTTATTTTCCAGTAGCAGCTTCTTGATGATCCTCACAAGGCTTTTGTTTGATGATTCAGCAAGGCCATTTCCTTGTGGATAATAAGCAGTGGAATGCCCAAGAGAAATGTGATACTGATGGCAAAAATTAATCATCTTTTTGGACTTAAAAGCTTGAGCATTGTCAGCTATAATCTTCATTGGACAACCAAATCTTGATAATATATTATTTTCTAAGAAAGAGATAATAACTTAATCATTTGCTTGTCTTGTTGGAACTGCTTCTATCCATTTGGTAAAGTAATCAGTGGCTGTGAGAATCCAGTGATGCTGACCTGATGAAGGAGGATCGATTTCCCCTATAAAATCTAATCCTCATTGTTGGAAGGGCACCTCAACATATATAGGAACCAAAGGTAGTGGCACAAGCTTCCTCTTTCCTTCAAACACTTGACATTCATGACATGTAGCTATCTTTTTATAGATATCTCTGAAAATAGTTGGCCAGAAATAGCCAACCCTCAAGATCTTGTTTGCAGTAGCTTTCCAATAATGATGTCCACCACAATCCCCCTTATGGAATTCATCAATTACTTTATCAGCTTCTTCTTCAATGAGACAATTTAACAATATCACTCCTGCATCTTTCCAAAATAGATTTTGGTCATATACAAAATATCTTAAAGATTTTAGCTTAACAAACCGAGCTTTGGATTTTGAAAGATAGTCTGGGGCTTTATTATGCTGCAAAACAAATGCTACATCCTTGTACCATTCTAAAAGCAAGAATTTTTCATTTATTTGGACCAATTCCTCTTCATTTTCAGAAATTTATGAGATCTTTGTACTTAAGTTAATATCAAGACAATCCAAATATGACTGTGTCAGCAGCTTGGCTAAGCCTTGACCCTTTACCAACTTTGTGGGTTTAATATCAATGTCATACTCTAACAATTTTGCTATCCACTTGCCCCTTTTCCCATCCGGATCAGCCTGTGTTAGAATATCCTCTATAACAGCATTTGGAACGTAGGCAACAATGTGAGAATGCAAAACATAGATTCTGAAATCTTTTACTGCTTTTACCAGGGCATAGGCTTGCTTTTCTAGGACATTATATTTCAATTCAGCATTTGCTAATGTCTTGCTAAAGAAAGAAATTGGTTGTTCAATACCTTGACTTCCCTTTTGCAGCAGAACTCCAGCGATTGTATCCTTAGAAGCAAATGTAAAAATAAGGAATTCCTTGGTAAAATATGGGCTGATAAGTACTGGTGCTTGTGTGAGTGCCTTCTTGATCTCCTCAAATGATTTCTTTGCTTCAGCTGTCCACTTGAAATCCACACCTTTTTTCAACATCTTTGTTATGCTCTTGACCACTTCAACAAAGTTAGGAATGAATCGTCTAACAAAGTTAACTTTTCCAAGGAAGGATTGAATATCTTTCCTACTTCTTGGTAGCTCTAATCTTTGAATTACATTAACGCTATTAGGAACAATCCTAATTCCTTCTTCAGAAATAATATGACCAAGAAGTTTGCCAGAGGTTAAAGCAAAAATACTTTTGGTTGGATTAAGAGAAATACCGGACCTTCTACATTTCAGTAGAACTCTTTCAAGTGCTTCAAATGATCCTCTTCTGTCTTTGAAAAACTGTGATGTCATCAAGATAAACCACCACTGGTTTGTCCTTTTCTTCAGCAAAACCAATATCCATTGCCCTCTGGAAAGTGGCTCCTACATTTATGAGACCAAAAGGCATCTTGACGTACATGAATGTTCCCCATGGCATTGTGAAGGCTATTTTCTCTTGACCATCTGGATGAACAAGAATCTGATTGTACCCTGAAAAACCATCAAGCATAGACATCCTTTGTGAGCTAACAATGTTTTGCAGAATATGATCCATCTTGGGAAGAGGATAATTATCTTTTAATGAAGCTTTATTCAGATTTCTGAATTCTATACAAATCCTGATTTCTCCATTCTTTTTCCCGACTGGGACCAAATTAGCAAGCGAATTTGAGAATCTGATCGGAACAATATTCTTAGCATCAAAAAGTTTTTTCACCTCCCTTTCAATCAATGGCATAAGAAGAGGATTAATTCTTCTTAACTTCTGCTTGAAAGGTTTTTCATTCTCCTTAATAGGAATGGTATGCTATATAATTGAGGAATCATATTGTTTCAAGTCAGCATAGCTCCAAGCAAAGACATCAATGAACCTTTTCATCATCTCAACATATTTAGTCTTCATATTAGCTGAAAGAAATTTCGAAATCTTGACCATCTTAGGTACCACTGAAGCTCCTAAATTGCAGTTTTCCACCTCTTCCTCATCATCTTGTAATTTTGGGGCTTTGAATACATCATTTTGATCAAACAAATTCTCAAAGGGAATGAGACCTTTTGGAATTAAGTTGTTTTTTAATTGTATGACTTCAGACTTCTCTTTTGATTCTATAAACATATTTTGTTGATCCATTTGAGTGCTCTGAAATTTTTCCTTTAACTCAATGAAATTACTCACCTGTTGATCATCCTCAAAGACCTACCAATTAATGATATTATCTGGTAAGACTGGTTTGTGGCGAACCTCCACCTCATATTTTTCAGAAGAGTGTATAAGAATAATAAAAAGGCTGGCAAAGACAACAAGAGAGTCTGCAATAGAGTTTTGGTCTCTGGTTTTGATACTAAAAGTATGAGCCTGAAACTTTTCCAACATCTCCAACACTAAGTTCCTATACGCCCTCATCCTCACATCCTTAGTTTGGTAAGCACCTTCCACTTGTTTTATTACCAATTCAGAGTCTCCACAAACATCAATGTTCCTAGCTTTCAACCTCAACAAAGCTTCTAAACCCAAAATCAGAGATTCATACTCGGCCATATTGTTAGTGCAATCAAAATTTAGTTTGTAGGAGAGAAACTTACTTTCTTTATCAGGACTTGTGATCCAAATTCTAGCTCCTGCCCCCTCTCTTCCTGCTGACCCATCAAAATATAATGACCACCATCCTATTGTCTCATTCTCATCTTTTTGCTGATCTCCTTGGCACTGATTTTCTGAAAACTTATCCTCTAATTCTTCTTCAGCTGACTCATTGAAAAACATGGCTGATCCGAGACCAGTGTCACATGAATAAATGGGAAAGTTTTGAGGTTTATCTTTGCTGCTTACCATATAAGCCATCCTGGTCTCTCGATACAACCTCCTTTGCTCACCAAAAATAGGGATAGTAGCATAAGTAAGGTCCATTTGCATTATGCCCTTGATTTTTGCTGCCCATGATCTTGAAAGGAGCATCCCAAACTTAGGTGGGATGTCAGCCACAACAATGTCCATGACAATTGTTTTTGCTGGGATTTGTGTGAGACCCACAACAACATCTTTAATCAAACCAATGCATTGAACTCTTTTTGAATCAAAGGAAAACAAATCCTTATATGGCCTAGTTACCTCTGATCCAAGTCTTTCCATGATCACCTTGGGCATAAGATTATGAGATGCCCCTGAATCCAACATAGCATTATGTAAGGTCATATCATGAATGCTAATGCTTATGTAGAAAGGAGGAAACTCCTCATTCTGTTCATCTTCAAGTCATGGACCCAAGCAAATAATAGGATTGTCTTCTTGTACATTTAGGATATCAGCTACTCCTGGTTGTGAATTGAGCATTTCAACAATCTTACTTCTGTATTTGTCTACCTTGAGGATTTCATTAAAGGGGACTGATATCTTGATTTTTGCAATCTCATTCTCAAGGTTAAAAACAAAAACAGTCTTGTCAATTTCTTTAGAAGGGGATGGAGCTTGAATATCCTTTCTGCCAAGTGGAAAATCATTCTTACCTTCAGTAACCTTTAAGTCGTCCTTCTTATCTTAAACCACCTTTGAGGCATCCTTCTTGGGCTGTGATTTGCTTACTGTAATGGGCACGTTTCTATTCCTGAGATTATACTGTTTTTGCATCTCAAAGATAGCATGCTGATAGCCTTTTAAAAAGTCTGAAGGCTCCTCTCCTAGTTTGATCATACTAGACTCATCATGTTCTTCCTTAGTCAAGAAAATCCTTGACACTTCCTCATCAAGACAATGGATGGACTCTTTAGGAATTTCAAGTTCATCTTCTTCATCTACCAAATTTTGCTGGAAAGGAGGTCTTATTGGAGGATCTGGATGTCGATTTCTATTTTGTCTTGGCCTTTACTGATTTTGAGGCCTTCTGAACTGAGGATTCCTAAACTGAGGTTCCTGCTGTGCTGGAGGAGCAGAGGTATTCCCGAGAGCCAACCGATCCATCAGTTTTTCCATGGTCTTCATCATTGTTTCAAACTTATCTTCTGGAGTGGATGTCGAGGGTTTCTCTTCTTCTTTCAGTTTAGCTTTTTCCATCTTTGATTTCTTAGCAGCAATCATGTTTACTTCCACTTTAATTGCATCGTTTTGCATGTCAGTAAGAGTAGCAGAATCCCTTTCTCTGAGTAACAGGGAGAAATCAGAATCAAATGCTTCGGCATATCTCAATTGTGCCAAGGCCCCAAGAGGTTTCAAATGAGCTGGGATGGAATTATATATTTTATTAAAACTCTTGGAGAAGTTTTGGACATTTTCATTAGGAGCTATCCTAAGATTGTTGTATTTAGTAAGAGCTTGGACAAGGTTAGTTCTGTTTCCCCATTTCCTTAGAAAACTATCTTCAAACTCTACCCAATTGTGAATGCTTCCAGCTCTAAGAGCCTTAAACCATTTTCTAACCTCTCCAATGAAAGTTTGTGCAAACAATCTTAGCTTCACATCCTTGTCATCAACTTCCTCTCTATCGGAAAAATCATTGAATTTGTCTACATGTTCTTCTGCTGTAATGTCTTCATCTCCACCCCATGTTGGAATTCTAGCAGCATATTTTCTAGGAAGGTCATGTAAAACAGCAGGGAGAGCTAGTGGAGCATGTCTAGCAAGTATGGCCATAATGAATGGAGGAGCAGTGATGACAGGTACTGTATGAATAGTGGAACTAGAACTGATATGAGGTGGATTTCCTAGTGTCTGAGAACTACTAGGACTAGCAGAGGCAGAGGATAAAGTGCTGATACGAAAATGACTATTTGGACTTTGTAAACCACTGACAAATGTACTCCAATTTGAAAGGGGTAGACCAGTTTTAGATTTGAGTAAGACTTCAAAAGTATCAAGCTCTTCAAAAGGATCAAGCTCTTTGAGTTTGTTTAAATCGTCCTCTTCTAACAACAATTCTGAAGTAACAACCTCCCAAAATTCTTCTTTATATTTTTGTGACACTAAGGACAAAGTATCAATACCTCTTTTTTGTAAATCTAAAATAATTCCAATAAGCTCTTCTTCGTTTTCAGACCTCAACAACACTTCATGAATCTTATCATCAACAATTTTATCCTCAGGACTTCTTGAAAATTCAGAGAGCAAAGATTTTGAAAAAGATGGAGTACCTGGTATTTCAGTAAATCTTTGTTTGCTCCTTGAAATGGTGTTTGGATTGTCCACAGGAGTAGGTGGATCTGGGTCAGGATTGCTCCATGTATATCTCCCTCTCGAAGCCACCTTTTAAACTTTGAAATTAAATGGAGTCGCCAAGGTAGAATGCAGCCTCAAAAAGTCTTCTGAGCTCCTTCTACCTTCAGAAGTTCAGTCTCTTGTTTTTCGGGAATGAATAATCTTCAGACTCCCGACAGACACACCAAAATGTTATCTCAAAATCAGGCCCTGGAAGGCTATAGACCAGGAAGACTTCAAGTAACTGTTTCAAACAAATCTTTTAGCTAAGGCTTAGCCTCCTTAGCCTGAGAGGGCTCTCTCAAGGGATTAAAGGTTTTTGATTATGATCAAGATGGCTAACTCTTTGTGAAACAAATAGAAATGAAATGGTGGAAATAAAACTAACAAGTATCCATTGGGCTTATGGAGTCATATGTGATCTAGTATTAACAGTAGGATTGACTTTGCATAAAAGTCAAGGCATTCAGATTTCAATATAGGTAGAGCACACCAAACACAAAGAAGACAGTCAATGAGTATATGAAGGAAATTAGAACACTGCAAGTGATTTCTAAGTAATCAAATACTCATAACATTGTAGATAATCATGAAAAGACAACAAAAGAAACTCATACATTGAAGTCTATATGATTCTTGAGAAGCATAAGCCATTACTATATTACCAGAAAAATAGAGTCTTTACAAAGGCCAAATATCAGAGCTTTTTCACATAAATTTCCAACCTCTATTACATTGCTCTTTCTCCTATATATAGAGCTCTTCTACCTAGCTAAGATTCCTCCTCAAGCATGAGGGAAACTCGAATTCTACTTCTAATGACGCCTATTCAACTTTTAACTGCCTATTAAATGTAATAAAGTGCAACTAGACTTTCTAGAAATCTAAATCAAATAGGAGTCCAACTCCATATAATGCTAATAATAGCCTTAATTACAATCATCCTTGTTCTTTGACATGTGGTCCCTTTTTAATTTGGCTGTAGTGGATGTTTAAAACTCCATGCTGGTCTTCAATGTCACATCTTCTCCATTTCCCCTGAAACATAGGAAACTACCCCTATTTATCGGTCTTAGGTTTGCCTCAAAAATGTTTGAATCCAAAGAACCATGCCTTTCATCTTTGATTATCCGATATATATATCAGATTGCCACATCCTTGATGTGTTGCCAACCTCTTTTATGTGTAAAGGCAAAAAAATTTCCAAACTGTCTGACATATCTTCGACTGTAGTAAATGAGCTCACTTTATGACAAAAATTTTAGAGTTGGATTTGAACATGTTTCTTCCACCTGTCTTGGCCTTGTTGAAAGTTGATAGCTTGAGATGATCTCTTGAAGACACTCTCTTTTCAAAATCTCTGCTTGTATTTCAAAATCTATTGACTGAGATTAGATTGTGTAGCTTTAGCAGTTTTGTAGTGCACTACGAAGCTACTGAGCGTCAGTCATCACCTTCAGCAGTTTCATAGCGCGCTACGAAACTGCTGTGTTATTCCAAAAAACACAGTTTTTTCTGACGAGCTCAACCAAAATTTTGTTGTTTTGAGCCTTTTGCTACTTAAACGTTCTTTCAATTGCTCCAAGGCCTTTCAAAACTAAATAGCAATGTATGATTCTTCAAAAAGATTATACCAAGTAAAGCCATCAAAATTTGAAACATAGCCTTACTTGAGATTTCTTTAAGGAGATTCTTTCAGCTGGGCTAACTGTATCTTTAAGTCTTCAATTTGTTTCTTCATGACCTTGATCCCGGATCTGAGGTTTGTATTGACCTTTCGGATAAATTGAGCTTCCTTTATTGCAGGCACAGTCCAGCTACGGAATTGAACACTAAAATCAACCACCTTAGGAATTTGAAATGTTTGGTCCTCCCACCGAGCTTGCATTTGGTTAAAATAAGCCTCCTTAATTGCAAATTTCCTGGCAGCATTTTTCAGTCTAGCAATTTCAAAGTTGGCTAATTCCAATCTCTTTTTTAAGTCTTCCATATTATCTTCTTCTTAAATGGCAACTATTTTGCCTTTATCCTTTCTTTCATGAGGCTGCGTTACTTCCCCTGTTTCATATGCTTTTAGTGGTACCTCCTGTATTTGTTTAAACTTCCTCGTTATAGGTCTCCTGGGCTTGAATACAAATTGATCAACCTGCTCATCAAACTTTAATTTCTTTGAGGCTTTGACTCTCTTAGCTTTGTCTTTTCCTGACTCTATCAAATCTACTTGCACTAGTGGATACTCTTCAATGTCAATGGCTTGCAATAAGTCATTTAAGTCTCCTTTTGAAATAGGGGTTTCTTCAATAGTCACTGACTTACCATTTTCCTTAGCTACCTGGCTCCTGGTCCTTCTTCTTTGAACTGCTTCACCTGTGCTTGATTCATGTGCACTTTCTTTAACCTGAGTTTTCTATGTAAGAGATTGCTAGGGTGTATCTTGAATAGTCAGTGGCTTGATGGACTCTCTTACTTGTTTCCTTGCTTTCAACTTTGAAAACCTCTTAGATCTTGTCTCTGTCTGATGACCAGTTGTTGTTGGAAGATCTTTTGTAGCTTGAGGGCTGAGACCAGTCTCGTTCTTTAAACCAGACATGAATAGGAATGTATGCCAGTCCCTACCTATCCTCTGGAGTTCATGCAGAACTATCAATTTAACCAAGCCATGGTGGAACAATGAAGTCTCATAGGCTTCTTTCTTTAGCTGTACCTTATCACACATTTTACTTAAGCTACGGAATAAGTAAAAAGTTAGATCAATAGATGCCTTTCCTGTGAAATGCAACAGAAGTTTAAAATGGTATGAATATACTTTATTGTATCTTCCTTCACATGTTAGGTACTTCTGTATACAAGTAAGCAGATTGGCATATGACGCTTTCACATAACTTCTAGGAACAGACTTGTTTAAGTATGAATCAATGAATTCTTGCTTTAGAAACTCTTTGCATGGGTTCATATCAAATTTAAAATTCTTAAACCAACTTTCTTGGCCCCTTGGAATCTCTGTAACTGTGGATATCATGTCTGGTGAGACCTGCAATTCCAGCATACCAACCTTTGAGTTTAGTCCTGTGAAATTTAGGGCAAACTCCTTGGTAACTTGTGCATGACCTCCCTAGACTTTCTTGCAAAAATTCCAACATCCAGCTTGTTTGAATGCACACTCGACTTCTTTGTTCTTCAAGGTTATGTATAAACCTTCAGGCTCATTTCTCAAACATTTGTCTGATCTGTGATCTTTCCTTTCTGCCGATCCCTCCATGAATGTTCAGTGTAATGGAGGTTGGAAATGCTAGTGCTACTTAAACTCCAATCTCTGCCTCACTTGAATGATTGCCTTGCTTGAATGACTGCCTTGCTTGAATGACTGCCTCGCTTGATAACAATGTTTTTAAATTGAAATCTTGCATACTTATTTCTCATGCAATGAATACAATCATCATTAAGACTGTACATACCTAGCTTTTCTTGGAACTTGCAATCCATGTGTATCAATGTACCTAGCAGATGCAATGATGGAGATAAGCGGTTGGATATGATATGGGGAGTGCATAAACTGACAATGAATGACGCAACTATAGCTTAACTTGACAGATTTGACATTTAGGAAAGATTCACTGCAGAATGCACAAATCCCCGATTTCGTAGCACAGTCAGTTTAAATTTTGAATTATGCACTGCGAGATCACCTAAAACATAACGCGCTGTGAAATGACCTAAAACTGTTGCGCTGCGAAAACACTTCAAAATGGTTACATGCACTACGAAATCACCTAAAGGGCTTTGTAGCACATAGTAACTTTTAAACAAAACTGGCACATGGCTATGAGACCAGTGATGAATGAGAATGTCCAGTGGTGAATGAGAATGTATATTTGACTCTAAGACTCCTAAGACTTAGACTCTAATGAATACAAACATCAAACTTAGACTAGCACTGACTTTTACCATAAACTAATGTGAGACATTTTGGTATTAGAATTCTTAAGTGGTAACACAATTTATGAGGTATTGGATGCATGGCCTCCAGAATGGCATACCCCAGACATGGCCACATTAGAAAGGATGGTAGCACAACGGCGAAAGAAGGAAATCCAGCAGTAACTCAGTAAACTAGCATAAAGGACACATCAAGGACAAAAGGCCGCTTTGCTGCAGGAGGCAACCCAGGAAGTAATTGTCAAGGAGATCACGGAGGATCAGGAAATGTCCTCAAAACAGGACATGCAGAAGGAATCAGAGACATAGGAATGCATGGACTTTACCACAAAATCACCCCAAGGCAAAAGGCCTCATAGTAAGGAATCACCACATGCACACAAGAAGTCAAAAACATCAAAGACTTTGGAGAAAGAATTTCTTAACAACAGCGAAACAACACGTAATGTCACTACCGGCACATTAGAGGAGCTGATGACAGAGCAAACAACTGTGTTTGGGGAGCTTAGAGTGCAGCTACAGGCATTACAGGTGCGACCCTCAGGAGGGATGATACCAAACCTAACATATGATATAGCTGCAACCGAGAAGATGGTGTGTAGTCACATAGTGAACACTTTAGTATTGCTAGCAGGCACTATCCTAGCCGAAGCTGAGGGGGACGTGTGAAGTTGGGGGTTGAATTTGACCGCTCTACCTCGAGAAACCCTCTACCAACTGCAAGATGGGGTAACCGCTGCGCTGCATGCCAGGGAAGGCCATGCTCTCCAAATCTTAATGGAGCATAAGGCAAATCTAGAGCACGTCAGCCTACAACGTGATGACTTGGTCGCCCACAACTAGGAAGTGGAATAGGTCATGGCGGAGGCTTGTAGCAAGGTACCAGAGTTGGTTGTCCCAGCGGAACTTCCAATAACTGATAAGATTCATCACATGGTGGCAGGATTCTGTACGGTCAGGGAAGAGGCCCCGAAAGCTTAGTGGGAATTAAAATTGCAGATTATGGAGCTAAGGCTGAAGGCATAACCATCCACACCCCCATAAGTTTGCAAACAATGCCACAACGAAATTCAAGTAGGATTGGAAGTCATAAAGTGCACAGTCCAAGATTGCTCGAGATTGTTGGATCAATCCCTCCTTACACTCACATCCCTACAGGATGACCCAACACTACAGCAGGTAGAAGTAGAAGCACGGGAGTTATAGCAGGTGTATGATAAAGTCCAAGGGACTGCGCAAATGGTCACTGTCACACAACGACTAGCCAAAATGAGGGAGGCCTAGGTTCTCAAGGCACAAGTGGATGCTGCTTGGTAGAAGGAGGCAGTACTTAAAGAACGCCTCCAGCCTTTTCTTGATGAGTCCTTCACAGTCTTCACCAACATCAAGGGAATGTTAGCACACATGCAGGCAACATCAGAACCTAGGCAAGCAACAAAATTTGATAATGATGCATCTGTGGCTTGCGTAGAATGAATAAAGCAGATGGCGAGAGATTTTGTTGTGAGGGTAAGTGAAGCAAAAAATTTGCTGAATGACCTCCACGTGAAGATTGCTACACTAGTTGAGTGACTTAGGATAAGTGACATTGATTATGTTTGGGGCCTGTTGGGTAGTAGAGGCCCGTGTAATAGTTTTGGGGCTCAAAGCCCACAATTTTGGGTAAAAGTACGGTAAATACTCCGCGAAGTGCATGGAGCTTTTATTGTAACAAGTCAAGTAAAAGGGTCTTCTTCCCAAGAATAATGTAAAATCATAGGAAGCGAGTCAGCCTGCCATGGTCCGCGGACCATGGGAAGGTATAAATAGAGCAAGGCTTTAAGGGTAGAAGGTAGTTTTCAGTTTTCGATCTTGATGATTATGGGTTTGTGAAGGTAATATTCTCTGTGTCTGTAAGTCCGAGTCGAGGGTGTTGGTAGATAGATAGAGGCTCTACAGCTCTATGCATAGAGGCCTGGTAGAGTTCGCAGCTGTGTGCGCGGACCCCTGCAGCTGAGTGCACATGGTGGATCTGGTTGTATTGATGGAAGATATTAATAAAAATAACTTTTTTCCTAGAATATCATCGACCTATTGTGTTTTGGTTTATGCATCTGTTATATGAGTTTATATCTTTAAAGAATTATGATTGCACACACTAGGTTTTATTGTTAAATGTTTGCTTAAAGACTGTAACAAGAAGATCAAATCTGTAACAATTTCCTTAGTAAGAAAGTACACCTCCGTGGATCTACACAAAAGCCCAATAGTAGTACAGAGTGGCACGAGGCCGCATAACAGTTCGTGACCTCTCCAGACCACATCAAGACATCCCAAGGGTGTGGACCTGGTTCCAGTACCCTCCCCTACTACCTCGAGTGAGACCTTAGTCTGCACTCTCCGGGCTATTGCCAAAAGGGCTGGTAGCTGTGGGATTTGTTTGGCTAATAACTCTTCCAAACCTAGGTCAGGGCCCAATAAGCCAACATGTAGGAAACATCAACCAAATTAAAATAGTCATGACACTGAGATGGCTTACTTATCACATATATCATTAACATGTATTCAGTCAATTGATATACATTATCTATCTTCCAATTAATTTGTGGATGATATGATATGCTAAAATTTATATTTTTACCATTTTTTCAATAATCCTCTCCAAAAGTTTGAAGTAAAGTTTGGATCTCTATTTCAAACAATTTCCTTAGGTACTACATGCAACTTAGAAATTTCTTTCATATATATGTTTGAAATATTAGATATCCTATGACTAAGTTTCATTGGAATAAAATGGCCAATATGTTTGAACTTATCCACTTCCACCAGTATTGAACCATGTTTCCTTGATGTCTTGGGAAGCTTAGTAATAAAATCTATTGTTACCACTTCACATTTCCTCTTTAGGGTTGGAAATGGATATATCAAAAACACCAGGTATCTAATTGTAATATAGCTAAAGTATACTACCCATATGTTAGCATTAAATTTTTTCTAATTAATCATATAAAACATTATTATATATTTATTATACTGAAAATAATGATATTCGTACATTTTCTGAAGAACTTGACTTACGATCCTTAACTTGTTAGATTCACAATTATATTGAGAGGGAAGTGAATAAGCATAATACATTTTTTACTTGAAGCATTCAAGAACAATGATACATTAATCTCCTTAGAAAATCATATAACAGAGGATATTTTTGGAAACCCTTCAAGGAGAAAACCACAAAACTCCTTTTAATTGATTGTTCTTTGTAAGCACCAACATACAAGAGACACCATTCCCCTAAATTATTTTCAAGAACCAACCTGCAAGAGACACCAATCCTCTCAATTACAGCTTTGTAGGCACCAACCTACAGGAGACACCAATCACCTCTACCACATTGTAGGAAACAGCCTATAGGAGACACCAATCCCCTCTAATCTATGATCTATAAATTTTTCTCTCTAGTCTCATTTTCCGTTATTCAATTCTTTGTAGCAACCTTCTTCCTCTCTCTCATCTTTAATTTTCTTCTCTATTCCACTATGCTCTCCTAAAATTATTGTAGTCACCTCATTTCTCTCTAATATTTAATTCTCTCTTCTCTAGTTCACTTAGTTCTTATAAAATTATTTATTATCACTTCTCAACATTCACAATTAATATGCTCTTTTCATTCAACCAGTCACTTTCTTTAACCCACTCATATTTTCATTCTAACAATCTAACTTATATAGATGTGTGTGTGTGTGTGTGTTGTCACTTCTAACCAATCTTTAAATTTAACTCTCCCTTTAATTTATCATTTCAAGGCTTGATGTATTCTTAGCTAAACATTTTATTATAATTTGTATACTAATTTAATGTTCATTAGTTCCCTTTAATCCAATATTTTGCAAAGGTTTGATGGTTATATATCCAAGAACTTTATTCCATCCATTGTGTATAACTACTGCAATGCTTTTAAATAACTTACTCAATTTCTTTACGATTTATTATGTAGGCACTTCCCTCAAAACGAAAGTTCAAATATTTACACTTAGAACCAAGTGATATAAACACCCATCACCATTATATGGAGCTCCCTTCAATCCAACCACCTTGAAAGTTTTGAGCCTTTGCACCTTAACTACAATATATATTCCCATACAACATCATCGAGTGTTTTTATATCAGAATATTGGATTTGATTTGAACCTTGAATTTCCCAAGTCGAACCCACTTTAACTCATATAGTGACTGAGGATGTTGGAAGTAAAAAAAACCAAATTTAGAACTTCATATCTTATACATATTTGCTACACCATATGCCAAAATGATGAGTCTAGGTGCTTTCATATTGGAAACTTGAGAGAAGCCCAAAAATTTTAACACTAAAAAACTTTCAAAATATGACCTTTCTAAGTACAAAACAATGAAAATGTTCATGTTAGTTTTCATCCAACTTCCTATCAGTGGATAGATTCAGAGCACCAAATATAAAGATATTGAGAAATTTCAATGCACTTACACCATAGAATCCTTCAAGAACCTATATGTAAGGGAGTTTAGACCCTTGGATATATACCTTAGGATCTTCATGACCTAGTGCTATGACGAGGACAATTTTATATCAGATATTGAAAAATTCACAAAATTTCTATCTTTGGGCTATAACGATGATATTTTGATATGTGGAATGATATTATCCTTTTGGTGCTACACATTAGCACCCATGTGAGTGTTGGGTGAATTTATTGACAACAAATTCACAATAAAAATATGTCAATATGAGAGCATAGGCTTAGGGAATTACATATTATGTTTGGAAGTATGGACATTGGTAAAGTTTCCTACTCAACTACTGCAATAAGGCTTCTATTTTATATCAAGGGCTTGGTCTCTACAAAAAGAATTTAGAACATTGACTCTTGTAATTCCAAGCAAGTTCCTACATGCTACTTCTAGGTATTTCCTTCAATAGACCTTACCCTTGTACTTAGCAATAATTAGATTGAAAGGGACACTCTAAATATGTCTTGATCGGTTGATTACCTATTACAGGGCTTGTTACAAGACACAATTCTTGTTGGGAAAAATATTGCTGGGGGGGTGAATCAGTATTTTAATTCACTTTAAACGTTTCATTTCATATTTTGATTCCTATACACTATTGTCATTCATGCAACCAACATATGTACATGAATTTAGTAAAGGAAAACAATGCATATCTAGTTAACTAACTTTTGATATATTTCATCATGTGTTAATCTTTAACCAATGCGTAATTACTTCATTATTCATTAATTAAACAATAACCATGAGCAGTAACAACAAAATAAACCATCACTCATAAGAAACACAACAACACATGAGAACACCATGATTTTTAGGTGGAAACCCAATGTGGGAGAAAACCACCATTGTTGTCATCTTTGTCTTCTTCTTTTATTATTAAGAAATTTCTTACAATCTTGTATTGGTGCAAAATATTAACAACATTGAGGCACCCACCTACGAAAGGCTAAAACAACTTTCTCTCATTCTCCATCACCCACTAGAAGGGTGTTACAACCCCCTGAACTCGTTTACCAACTCCTACTAGAAGGGAGCACCTACCCCCTACACAAAGTTACCAACTACCACTAGAAGAACGCTTTGACTCCCTCAGTGAAGGCTCCAACCCACAACAACTCTTCTAGACCATGTTTCATAATATTTCATATTGGATCCACCTGACATAAAACATCAAATTTGTAGGCCACTTTTCATCATATTTTCAGACTCGATCCACAACCATCATTAAGCTCTATATCAAACTGAATATTGAATCTGAAAGATAGTCATTGAAATAATTGAATCATTGTAACATCAATCATTGAATTGAATCTCAATCATTGCAATTAAATCAAAAAAATCCATATCATATATAAACCATCAGATCATACCAATATAGAACCATTCATCAATATACCAAACCATATATTGTTCATCGTCATAGAAACACAGTGCTGTTCCTACAAACCTTGATCAGACATATATTAGAATGTATACGCTACTTCTTTGAAACATAGTTGCGTATGTACACACTTCCGCTATGTCATACCTACGTACAAATCTTAGAATTTTGAACATTGAATCATCAATAACTAAACCATACATAGACCATTTCACCAATTACAGATCACTAAATCAATCATAGATTTTTGAACCAATTACAAATAATAGACATTGAATCACACCCAATCAAACTTCTATACCATTAAAACTTATCAATACAACCAAATCACCTTAATCCTTACTGTTAGACATAGATCATCATGATAAAGACATCAACAACATATAGCAGAAAATCAACAAAACATCATCTACTGTAAACAACAATCATCAGTTCAAACCCTAGCTTGTATACATGACTTTCACAAAGCATATTTGTGTAGGTTCACGCTTAATATACACAACACCCACGTATAGATCTCAACAAACTACAAACTTTATCTTGGAATATATAGGTGAATCTACGGAGATGGATCCACATATGTACGTGACTATTACCAAACATACCTACGTATAGATCTAAAAGATTTCGCTGCAAACACAATTCCACTCTTTGTAACCTTTACAATCAGAATTGCAAACTTCTGAATACTTCATTCATATCATGGGTTCATTATAACCACATACTATCATTCTTAGTTACTTAGAAATTTTCAATAATTAAATAAAACAAGCATATATGTCCACATGCTTCAGATATTTCATATCTAAGTCTTCTCCTTGCTCCCTGGTGCACACCCATTTCAAATCAGATCACACATGAATAACCCATTACTTTCACACCTAACACCTTGATCTCCATAACCTTATATATATTTAATAATACCTTAGGCCAATCCCTTAGTAATGTCGTTGGTATTCCATGAAGAGATCAAATAACCCTTGGCACACCCATTACTATGGGCTAATACCATAGTAAAGGCCTTGGTATCCAGAATACCATGGTGCAGATTATGTACGTGACTTTTCTTCACAATACCTACATATGTACGCGACCTTTCTCTTCAAGACCTACATATACTTTCTCAAACTTTACCTTTATCATCCATTTGTCTCTGAACTGTCAATTTTGTGTTCATAGCTTCATAAGGATCTATACCAATTTTTATGAGTTCCATTATCATCATATGTTGACATCAAATACATATTTATCAAGCAAGTTTCCATCAAGGACAAGACATTTGTTATAATGCCAACAATCTCCCCAATTGGACTTTGTTATCACAAAATCCATCACTAAAGGGCTGCTGATCAGGTAGACTCTGTGTAACTGTTTCAGACCAATCTTTTAGCTAAGGATTAGCCTCCCTAGCCTGAGAGGGCTCTCTCAAGAAATTTATTGATTTTGACTGTTGATAAGAGGGCTAACTCTAGTAAAATAAATTTAATAAAAAGGTTGGCTGGACAGACATTACAAATATTTCCATTGGGCTTATGGAGTTGATCATATTTAATAAAATATAACACTGCTCATGCATAGAAGTCAGGGCAGCAATGTTTAAATACTCAAAACATCATCTCATAGGAACCTCAGTTTACAAATACACAGAGGAAGTCAGAGCAGCATAAGTGAATTCTGAGTGATTGTGTATTCATACAACTGTAAAAACATTAAAGATAAAACAAA
>APFE030964825.1:50520-64227 GCA_000404065.3 Pinus taeda | reverse complement strand
ATCTGATAAACAGACATAATGGGTCAAATGGTTGCCTCTGGCTGAATGGTGGTATAACACTTCCTTCCATGCAGCAACAAAAATGACCCCATTTATGGCACTTTATGGATATCAGCCACCATCCATCACCTCATATTTAAGAGAAAGTTCTAAGGTTCAAGCAGTGGAACATCATATCGAGCATCAACAACAAGTCCTCCAACTCTTAAAGGATAACCTCGTATTGGCGCAGAATAGAATGAAACAACAGGCAGATCAACATCGTAAAGAAAGAAGTTTTGATGTAGGTGATTGGGTATTCCTACGACTACAACCATATAAACAAATGTCCCTCAAGTAACCTAAGAAGGATAATAAATTATCACCAAAGTATTATAGTCCGTACAAGGTGTTGCAAAAGATTGGTACTATGGCATACAAATTGAAGATTCCTGCAGCTTCTCGAGTGCACCCAGTTTTCCATGTTTTATGTTTAAAGAAGGTTATAGGCGACAAGCTCCTAGTTCAAACAATATTGCCAGAACTTGTCGAGGAAAGAAAAATTATATTGGAACCTGAAGCAATCACAGAAACAAGAACTCGACAGCTACGAAATCGATCGATTTTGGAGTATCTCATCAAGTAGAAGAACTTATCCACTTAAGATTCCACATGGGAGGATGAGAATTTTATACAGAAGCATCCAGAACTACTCAAGCATTGAGGGAAACACTTTTTTGAAGGAGAGGGGCATGTTAGGTCCCTATAATACTAGTGATTACCCCATTACTATTGTAGTTGTATCCCTTATTAATATTGTTGTGCCCCTATTGTCCCCATATTGTTATTAATGTGCTCCATAGAATCCCTCTATTGTTATTTTTGTGGCTTTATATTATTATTGTTAGGGTCAGCTGGGTTATATTGTGACTCCTTAGACTCCTATATATAGAAAGGAGGTTTTTTCATTTGAATCATCCAAGAATTGTTCATTTATGTAATGTAAGGAGGTCACCCCCTCGAAGAGGCTAAATTCTAATGCGTTGATCTATCTTTTCTATATTTTTGTGAGCTGGTTTCATAACAGAACCCTTGGTGGGTTGAGTTACTAGTCCTAGAAGCCATGGTTGGACAAACACTTTGGAGCCTGGAAACGGTTGTGGGTTGAGTTACTAGTCTTGGAAGCCTTGGTTTGAAAAAATGCTCTAGAGCGCTAGAAATCTTAGGTAGAGAATAATCTAGTGATTCTTAGTGATGTTTGACCCTGAGGTGGAATCATTGTTTGAGGATTGAGGTGGGTTGGCCTCTGGAAGACCTGGTTTGGTTTTGGATGGTTCATTTCATGAGATCCCACATTCATGCTTGAAATATGGCACGGGGGTGATTGGATAGAATTTTTCCTCAGATCGATCTATGGTCGAGTGATACGTGGACATCCTCTACCTGGTTGGTAATTCCATATGTTAATAAGAGTTATGTTTCCTATTGTAATAATTATCATGTTAACATTATAGTTGATTTTCCATGGTTTCTACTCTAATTATTTGTTGGTTATATGTTTAATCATGCGAGGTACCCTAGCTATGGATCTCGCTCCTGAATTGCTAAGTAAATTGAATGGTTGATGAATGCATGGGCTAAAAAATTGTTGTTGCAACTAACTAGTGAGGTTTTGGAACCTTCTTAGTGACCCTCAAATGAAAAGTATCGACTTGCAGTGAGATAAAACTATTAAATCATGATGGTACGACCAGAGGGTCTACCATTCTAAATTGTAGGTCCAAGGTCACAATTTAGATAGGTTGCAAGGCCAAAGTTTAGCTATTTTGCAAGGTTGTAGTTTAGATAGGTCGCAAGGTCACAGTTTTGATAGGTAGCAAGGGAGCAAGGTCACAAGGTCGCGAGGTCATAAAGTCACGAGGTTGTAAGGTCGCAAGGTTGCGAGGTCGCAAGGTCGTGAGGTCGCAAGGTCACGAGGTCGCAAGGTCACGAGGTCGCAAGGTCATGAGGTCGAAATCTTGTGAGGTCGGTAGGTCGTGAGGTTGTGAGGTTGCAAGGTTGAGAGGTTGCAAGGTCACGAGGTTGCAAGGTCGTGAGGCTGCAAGCTTGTGAAGTTGCAAGGTCACAAGGTCACACACTTGGAGTGTTCAGGGAATTGTGACCTACAAACTTGACAGAAGGTCAAGTTTGGAACTTGTCTAGTGGAAGAGTAGCATAATCATAGAAAGTTAGACTCCATTTCCTTAAGGTCACCTAGGAAGTTAAGTCATATCATAGTAAATATTGATCACATGTTTGCCTTGGTGGGTCGGTAACTTGGGTAAATGTGGGAGGAGGGTGTTACAAGGTGGCTATAATTAGCTTATAGAGAGAGAGAAAATTTGATTTGGATATTTTTTTATGTTGATCTATCGTGGTTATGCTGTAGAGATTGCTTCTTTGATGAGTTGGGGTCCTAGTTTGAAATATTTTGAAAAGTGGCTCTAGAGATTTCATTGGTGGTGTCTCCTTGTTGGTGGTTGCCAACAAAAAAATATTTTGGGAGTTGTATCTTCATTCTTGATGGTAGATATTCCAGCAGTAGCTGGGCGAGGCTTGTTGGTTGTGTAGGATTCTAGTGGATGGTTTTGTGCAGAGTCATCTGAGTAAAAACTACCTAGTTGATGGGTGTTAACATGCAAAATAATATTTTATTAATGCAGATTCAAAGTAGCGCAACAACAACATGGTGGTTTACCCCACCGCCCCCACCCCACCCTCCCTTGAGGGTTTCCACCAGAAATACTTGTGTCTTATTGTGCATGCTTGTGTGGATTCTTTTTCATGTTTTTATGTGTTGAGTTTATGCTGCTTTTACATTCATATTTCATAATATTGTTCATATGTTTGGCTAGTTAATAATCCGGCAAAAAGATTTAAAATTAATATAAAGGTTCTCACTACTGATTAACCCCCCCCACCCCCAATAGTGCTCTACATTTCTAACAAGGAAAAGTTCCTAATGTGGCTTTAGGAGTAACTTTAATAGCCAATAGAGTACTTGTTAAGGCAGTGTGTGAATTCATATGGTGGTGAAATGAAACTCTATTTAGAATGTAGATCAAGTTTTTTTTTTTTTTTGTTTATTTGTGTTTTGTTTTTGTTTTGGTTTTTGTTTTTTTGGTTTTTGTTTTTGTTTTTTGTTTTTTGTTTTTTGTTTTTTGTTTTTTGTTTGTTTGTTTGTTTAATTTTTTTTTTGACTCAACTACACAATTACTTTGGGGTTAATAGTTAGATAATTATCGTAGGATTATGTTATTATTTTGATCAAATTAATCTTACTCAATTTTAAAGAACAAAAGTAAGTAGCACTATAAAAGACAAGTGTTAATGGCATGCCAAAACTCGTAATCATAGGGCATGCTACAAATTAGATGAATACTTATCTATTTACCTTATTCAATAGTATATCATCAATCCATCATGTAAAATAGTTTGTAGTAGTCAAAATATACTTTTGTACCTAGAGGAATTGGATTTACCTCAGCAATGATATCGAGACCCCACTATTTAAAAGGTTCTTTAATATCACAAGTTGTAGATGAATAACTAGTTTCTTTTTCCTTCTAGCACACTTATGGAATATCTTGCATTTTTAGGCATATACATGAAAATATTTGAATATTATTTACTAATAATAATGATCTCTTAAGATGTTATGATATTTTGTCTCACTAAAAAACTTCCCTCTATTTGGTCTGCCACATAGTTCTATGATCAAGACTTTTCGACGACCCACCATCATGTTTCTCAAGAAATATGAGAAACACATCATCATATGTTTTTTGAAATAGGATGCTATTTATTAGTTGATACTAAAATGACCTAATTATTATTCATCTCTTCTAGTTTGAATTGAAATTCCTAAATGGAGTACATTTCTATAGATATTATTTCAACTATTTGTACCAATAATTTGTTTTAATGGAAACATGTGGAATTTCCTAACTATACAATGATATTTCATTTTCACAGCCTTCTTCTGATGAATAATTAGGCCTAATTATTTTGCTGCTATCCTACATTGGCCTCTGACTATGGTGGTAAGTTTAAATTCTAAATCATATTCATAAATATTAGTCATCTAGTTTCCCCTTCATTCCTTAAGTTCTTTCTAAAAAAATGGACATTATATCTAGGTGGTGTACTATTACCTATATGTGGTTGTTTAGGATATAAAGCCTAGATTGTTTAACTAATTTATAAATGATGAATGCTTGTTTATTAATTACTAGGTAATTTAATTCTACCCAAAATAGGAAAGTTCTCATGAATGGAATTAGACATTTATTCCTCTTCTCATCTCTTTATGTGAGCACATACTAGACACATATATAGATCAAGAAGCCTATGCTAAATTCTAGGCTATGGTAGCCTTGAATTCGTTGAAAGAGACTTTCTTAAGGTAGGTCCAATTGAACTAGAATTCCTTCTTTATAATCTATTGTAGAGGATTGAGGTATTAGTGAAGTCTGCTACAAACCTATGTGAAAAATTTACATAAACTTCTTATTATTTGGAATGAGAATCTACATGTTGGCTCTAGTTCATTCCAGATATATAAATATCCTATCCTTTGATATGATACGAATGAGTAATTTTCCTGATGAAATGAAAAAATATGCTTTATTTGGGATTTATAGATATACCATACTTTTGACATCTTTGAAAAATCAATTTTATGTGTTATAGACAGTCTAACCTCTTCTTGTGATAAACTATAAAATCATATAGGTAGATGACAATTTTTTTTATTGATCAACCGCATGAAGGATGTGTCTATTGCATGTTGGAAAATTGCACTTGCATTTATCATTTGAAAAGAAATTATTTGAAATATGTACATTCCCCACTTTGTGTGGAAGGTGTTCTTCAATTAGTTATATTTGGCTAAAAAAAAAATTGTAACTAGAAATCCATCTAATAATGAGAAAATTTCAATGCTATAGATAAGCTATAATATTTACATTGAACGAATATAGTAAATGTCTTTGTTAGATGCTTGATTAGGATTTTGGAAATATATGCATGGTTTGATCTCCCCATATTTCTTCCTGACAAGTACCATATTCATCAAACTGTAGAGTGTTATAATTTGAAGATAATCTTGTAACCTACTAACTTCTTTAGCTCTTTCTACATCAATTGCTCAATTGTTGGATGAACTTCATGTAGCTTCTACTAAAACAACTTCACATCTTCTTTGAGTAGGATGACATGTTGTATGATATGTATGTCATAAGTATATAAATCATCATAAGTCCATGAGAGGAAATCCTTATATTTCCTAAGTAGTTGGATGTATGTTTTCTTTGTGCTTATGAGCAACAAGTTCCCAAGTTGATTTTTTTTTGGGTTCTCCTAAGTACCCAAGTTGACTAAATCCTAGCTCATAGAAGAGATGACCACCTTCACATTGACCATCTTGCAAAACCTTGTTTCTAGATTAAAAATAAATCCCTAGAGTCAAAACTACTTTGAATATTAGGTTAATTTTGAATCTATCATGTCATTCCTACAATTTTGCAAAGTCTTGTCATGTTCCTCATAATCTATAATAGTGTCCATGAATGTGCTTGCATTGAGGAGGAAATCTGTAATATATTCATCATCATTGTATATCCTCTATTTGGTTACATTATCTAGAAATAAGGGCGAAAACATCAATTCAATTTGAAATCTATAATTGATAACCCTTTATTTGGAGAGATAGACAATGTATGGAGTTTTTCACATGTCTGATGGTAACTTCTATGTCACTCAAAAAATTAAGCATTTTACCTTTATATATATGTATTCTCTTGAGCCTTCAATTAAAGCCTCAAACTCAAGCATGTTATTGCTAAACTAAAATTGTAATCAATAGAAAATCAGAATTAATTTTTCATAAGGATACAATCTACACTAAATCCTTTATGTGACTTGGATCCATCAAATAACAAAGTCCAAATTTTAGAACCTAAATTTATGTTATATGAACTAATATTAGTTGAAATTACTATTATATAGTCATTATGATCAATCTAAGTGCAATGCAAGACTTTGGACTATGTTTCTAGTTCAAGATTTGATTATTGAGCTGTATAACACCCAACATCATTTTCCAAAAGCAATTTCCCAAAGTTGAAGGTGAGAAATTAATAGGTTCATTATAATATTCAAACTTTGTGATAGTGTGCTTTATATGAGCTTCTCTACCTACCTTGATTTGATTAATATTTCTTTTGTAAGGAAACCATAAGTATGACTAGACAATAGAAAACTAACTATGCAAATTTGTGACAAACCTCTACCCAATAACCAACCATGAGATTTGGGTATTTCAACAACATTAAATATGTCAATAATTTGGTACCCTCTAGGGTCTGAAGCTAGTATTATAATGACACCTTTAACCTCAACAATAATATTTACATTAGATCTATCCAATTAAAATTATTTTAGTGGTACACTTGGAGGGGAAAATATTAATCTCTTGACATATAACATGGAGTCACTTTGAATGATACTCCCAAATCTACCAAAAAATTATGCACATTAAAATTGTAGAATTCAAAATTGAAGAGAAATGGGGACATTTGTGATTTTGAATGTGTGCCAATGTTGGTGGTGGATATTGTGTATTCTATATTATTTTAACCTCTTGTTTATTTTAAAATTTTCATCTATTTTTATGAGATTTTGTTTTATCTCATAGTGGATATGGTTCAATGTTTTCAATTAGTGAGAGACATGAAGTTATTCAAGAGTAAATCTCTTTGTTATGGGAGGTGACATATGTCATATATTAAAACATTAGATTTATTATTTTCCACAGATTTAATGACATTGTACTCCATAGATTGCATAGTCGAGTTTTCCACTACAACAATACCCAAGTGTGTCCTAACCTAGAGGTGTGTAGTGAAGGTTTTTATTTCTTAAGGATTTGAATGTTCTCCCTTCATTATATTGTTAAACCATGATATTATAGCAATCATATTCATGCATAATAAATTTTAGGCACTCATTGGTGAAATATTTTTCAACTTGGTGTGAATGATCCAACACACATTCCTTGCTCATTAAAAAAATTCCTTATGTTGAACTCTATAGATATATCACGTAGCTAATCATTTCTACACCAGGCATCACTAAATTTCTAGTTTTTGGTTATGATATAAACTATTATTTTAAACTTTATGTTATAGAAATCTCTTCTTCTTCCCTTTCATCCAAGTCCTCATCATTACTAAGCCTTATTCCATCCTTCATTAAATTAAATAGTTTATTGTATGTATGTGATTGATTAAACATAGTAATATATGGCGTGTTTACATAAATGAAAAACTTAACATTTATAGTAGCCTAGCTTCCATGATTGGTTGCTATCCTCTAGTAGACTTCTTTTCTAATCGAATTGATCACTCTATAGTTGTAGGCGTTTATTTATTTGTTGGTGTTTTTGAATTTTATTATTCCATTTGATCCTTTAGTTGACCTAGAAAGGATATCTCCTATTCACCTTCCTTTTTCATGTCATTCCCTTAGGCTTGGACATATTTTCCTCTTATTTCACTTAATTAACACGCAAATTAGGAATTGCACGAAATAGACAAATTAAACACTTTAGTCACTAAATTTGGTGTTGTTGAGCCTTGATTTTGAAATCATCCCTATTCACCAATTTAAGCCCTCCTTACTATTCAAAATGCTCCTTAGATTTTTTCTAATGTCTCTTCCTTTCTTTCAATTTTTTTTCTCTTTTTGAAAGTTTACCAAAGTTAGAACCTTTACAAAAGTGTGATTTCTCAATCATCCTCAACATGCAAATTTGGCCTCCTTTTCACTCATCTACTAATTCCTTACCTTTATTTATAGATCATATCCTCTTGTCATTACTCATTATGTATAGATTTTTTAACTTGTTTAATGTGTGTTTCTTCATTATTTTCTTTATAAGCTTTGTTTGATGATTTTATTCAAAATCCACATACCATTAATCTATACAAAACATCAAAATTGATCCCTCAATTTATGAACAATAATGATGCAAGGTCCCAATTTCCTAATCTGTCATAATTTTGAAATTGGTTTGATTTCCTATAACTCTTCATTCATATGTGTGAGATCATTTTCAAACACTTCACTCATGTTAAATCACCTTCACATGTGTGAAACTTTATTATTATTATTATTATCATTAATCCTTTCCTTTGCAAATGTTAGTGACATAGAATAATATTTCTTGATTGGCCCTAATTTTGAAATCAATTTCCACTATGTGAACACATGCCTAATTTTCCTAACTAGGAGCAACATACAAATTAGACATCCTACAGACAATTTATTTTTCCAATTTAAGGATTGACTCATATCTCAAAATCGGGCACGTCCTCACATAAAGTAGCGATGATTGTTCTCAAATTTTCAAATCTACCCTAATTCATAGAGAATTTTCCCTTTGATTTTGATCTCTTTGCATTTGACATGAATTCAAGTGAGAGTAAGAACAACCTTTTACATGCTTTATTTCCTTAGTTTTAGAAAGTTTTCACCCTATGCCTCCATCTGTTAAAATAAAAATGGAGTGTGAGAGGGTATTTCCTTGATTGATTCATTTACTTACTAAGAAAGGGTCAAATGGAGATACATTGATAAGGATAGAGTAGAAAGTTGATTTTATCATATTCATAATCAGTGGATCCATGCATCACATAATTCAAATGATTTGAGGACTTGTTGGGTGAAGGTTCAATTAAGTCTGGGAAATACCTTGGATATGTCTAATTTGATCATCATTACTAAAGTAATTCATTTACCTTATAGAGCATATAAATTCATGGTTAAGAATGACACCATCCATGATATGCCTTCTTACTTGATAGCCTCCCTTATCTTTGTAGATGATTTTCCGAAGAAGAGCCTTAAGATGATTGCTTGCCACTTTTGAGATAATTTTGTAGGCTACATTAGATAAAGAAATTGGGTGACACTTAGCAAGAGTGTTAGCACCATTTTCCTTCAGAATGACGAAAAGGAAAGTGGCATTGAATGCTTATAGTATGTTACTAGAGGCTATGGAGTATTCAACTAGGAAAGTGGCATTGAATGGTTATAGTATGTTACCAGAAGCTATGGAGCCTTCAACAAGGGCATACATCTTAGTCCCAATGACATCCTACAATCGATGAATCAATTTTGAAGGGAAATCATTTGGGATGAGGCTTTCCTAAGTGCCATTTATTTCACCACCTACTAAAATTCTATCATGGTGATAAGTTGCATTAGGGAGTTGTTTAGCTACTTAGCACAATAAATTTTGAAATTTTAATTTTGATATTATTATGGCTTCCTACCTCTTAATGGATGGCTCAAAGAGGATATTTTTGAAGTAAGAAGTGAGTTTTGCTTCAAAATCCTTCTAGTTGCAGATCTTTTCCTATTAGATGTCTATAAGCTCATAATTGTTTTAGTGGTTTTGTTGTTCAAAGTTGGATTATGGAATAATTTAGAGTTTTTATCTTCATTATTCAACTAGTGGTACTTGATTTATCACATGAGTGAATCTCCTTGTGCCTTGCCAATAGATCAAACTAGTGGTTGAGGTATCTTTTATTTTGTTGTAAGTATTTAGTCATGTCCATGGCCCTTGTTTCCTCATGTTTTAATCACGAATGATTTGAGATCTTTCTTTTTTTCAAATATATTACCAAATTTGTTCAAGTTACAAATATGATCTTAATTTAATATATTTCATATTTTGTTGAAAGATGTATATGTGAACCTACCCAAACTTTCTCATGATTCCATCAATTATTGAAGAGTCTTTGAAGCTATGATTAATAATTTGCATATTTCAAAGTGGAAGGAATTTCTTTTGGATCCCTTTCTAGGTAGGCAATGGAGAAGAATTGGCTAAAGGTGAGAGCATGTACATGATAGGATGTGGGACTGCCATTCTATGCTTTTGTCCATAAACAATCTTGATAGAAAATCATTTTTTTGCCACATGATAGATTCATCCTCTCATGTTATTCTAAGTATAATTGCAATTGAAATGAGTATATATATATATATATATATATCCTAAATTGCATCTATATTACAAATTATATATATATATCCTAAATTACATCTATATTACAAATTTCTTTTTTTTCTTTAGACAATTATGACAATTTTTCAACATTGTTTTAAATCTTTGTAAAATTGCAAACAAAAATTTGAAAATTCACCCACGAACCAAAAAGTGATGCTCACTTTATCACTTATATTTTTTAGGTCAAAATTACAACTTTTTGGAATTATGATTTTGACAACTAGCATCATTCTAAAAAAATTTTAAAATTGACTTCCAAATGAAAACTTGTGGTAGCAGTATCACCCTCTTTTACCTTGAGTTACGTTACAACTTACTTCATGACCTCGATAATTGGTAATTTTGTGAAATTAAACCTCAACCTTGAAATGAAGTAATATCACCCTCTTTTTCCTCGAGTTACATTACAACTTACTTCATATTGTGTCCTCGATTACTCCTCATGTTGTGCAATGAAACCTCAAGATCATCTTTTGAAACGATATGTAGCGTTACAATTAACACGTTCATTTTTCAAGTTGGGATATATATCAATAATGACACAAATATAATCATAAAATAAATAAAAGTTCTATTTTCCAAAACTAGAAAAAATACATGTTTTCTTACTTTCTATTTAAAAAATAAATTAAAAAAATATAAAAAATATAAAACAAATGTATTCTATAAACGGAAAGGAAAAACGTTATTAATTTTTGGATAAAATAAATTATAAATTCAATGATACAGAGCTAATGGATCTTTGAAAAAATCCAAAAAAAAATTTACACTTACGAGAACAAATAGCTCACCTTGGGGAAGATGATTCTGACCAGGGAAATACTCCAAGGAATTTTTGTATATTGGATGCACTTGTTCCACCTTCCAAGGAACATCATTCATGGAATTGACTTGATAATGGCAAATTTCTTGTGGTCAGACACAGAAAAGAAATCTAAAATCCACCTTGCATCCCTCGACCTGATTTGTACATCCTCGGACTATGGAGTCTAGGGCATAAAGAATTCCAAAATGTTTAATGATTCTTTTCTAACCATGAACCTTTAGCGAGCATTCAAGGGGTAAGGCATTTAGCAAAAAATCATTCGTGAGAAATACCTAGACAATGGAAGTTTGGAGCAGTGGATCCTGGCTGGGGCTCTAGTCAAGTAACAAGCTTCATACATTTGGTGCAACTTAATGAGATCTTGGGATTGTATGTGTGGTAATCTAGGGTGGAGGGTTGGCAAGGGTAATCAAATCGTGGTGGGTCTCGACCCTACCATTGACATGGAGGGGCATCACTCACTTTCTCTCCCAATCATACAACACCTTCATTGTTGTGGCCTATAGACTTTAGATCATATGGGAATCCCCATGGCTAGGGGGCTCTCATCAATGCGTTGGAGGAGTGTTGAAGAGTTAGGATTTCCCCCTGCCCACCAATTCAAATGGGAATCCTTCCATTCCCATATGGTGCTTGCAGGCATCACTCTTTCTGACAAGGAGGATTGCCTCACCTGTGGTGGATCGGTTTAGGGTGGTTAGGTCTCTACAAAGGTTGCTGACAACTACATTTTAGATCTACATCCCTAGGATGCCTCCTCCAAGTGGCTGGCCCATATGTGGAAATGGGAAACCTTGACCAAACTTAAATGATTTGTTTGGATCATTGTGCAAAACCATATCCTCACATGGGATAATGTAGATAAGAGGGGATTCATTGGTCCAGGTATCTATCCTCTCTGCAGATCCATTAGAGAGACTACTACACACATTCTCCTGCTTTGTCCCTCCGTCTGCTCCATCTGGGAAGAGGTCTCCTATGTTCTTCACATCCCTCCCATTCCAAACTATGATTCTATTATGTCTTGCCTTTGCTGCTGGACTGATACACTAAAGGATTACAAGGCCACTCTTCTTTATGTATTCTAGGGCATCTAGCATTGCAGTAACACCTGTATTTTTTAGAATGTTGCTCGAGATCGAAGAGCCACATCTCTCAAAATAGTGGCTTTCTTCATGGAAATTAGGCCCTATAAGACTTCAAGCATTAGATATGATTGGTCTCTCAAACAACTTGATTATCCTCAACCCATCGATTATTTTTATGGTGCTTTAGTGGATTCTAAATGTGGATTTGGAGCCATCATTCTCCTCAACCCGTCTTTGGCCTTTCATTTCTATTGTTTTGGGAGTAGAGGCACCAACATGAGAGAAAAGGTCTTGGCCCTTTGGGGTGTTTTACGCCGTGCCTCTTGGCTCGCCTTAGATGATATTCACATTGCTGGTGACTCAATGGTGTTTATTGATGTAGAAATTACGTATATTTGCAACTGCTTATGAAGTTTTAATCAAATCAACAAGACACAAATCTACTCTACTTCTCTATGGACATTAATTCACAATCTAGAAGAAAAATTTTAAACATCAAATAAGAAATAACATACATGAAACAAGTATTTTTCCCGGTGTAAGAAAACTACTAAAAACCCCAATGCATGCTTGCATTAAATCAAAAGAATAGAGATGTATTACAATTTCTTTGCTCAACTGAGCACACCCTGCAAGTGCTTAACCTATCTCTCTGCTCACTGAAAGGCTTTGACCCAGACTTAGTCAAATTTTGTCTTTGATTGAGCACCCATTTCCTTGCATTGTTCCTTGATAAATTGGGTCCCTATTATTTAGGAAATTCCTCAAATTGATTGCGCAAGTCCTTTAGGATGATCATTTGATTGCATGCTACACCTGTACACTCAAGACTAGTCTACAACTGATGTTACACTGCCTTGGAATCTCCACTAAGCCTAGGGAATTCGAATTCTCTACATGCACTAGCTATTTTGGGCTGATTGATCAGTTAAATGGATGATTACCAAGTTTGACTAAAATTCCATTGCTTAACTGACCTTCCACTAGTTCCTCCAAAAGTTGGAACTAGTTTAATTGAAAACAACATGAGATAATTGATCTTGATTGCTACAAATTAGCAATAACACATGCTCAACTGAAATCTAACTCCTCCAACTCAAATTTACTGAGTAAACTAGTTGACGCAAGCCATGTCACACAAGTTAACATAATCCAAGTTGTATTCTGATGTGGAAATTCAAATTTTCTCAATTTAATAAAGGAAAAATCAAATTGAGAATTTTTGTTGCATTTTTCAACAATTGTCTGGGCCTTGGGGCATATTTCCCTTTCAGTGCCCTCCTTAGTCCACTGGATGGAGCAGATCTCTTCCCTTAAGGATTTTTTTACTTCAATTGCCTTTGATCACATTTTCTAGGAACAAAACAATCAGGCTGACTTGCTTTCCAAATGCAGAGTCTTTGCCACATCTGGATGAATCTTTTTTGAAATCTTCTTGCAAGGTAGGGTGATCCTTTTTGGCTCCTTTTCCATCTTGTGAAGAATCCTTTGTGTCACTATCTAGTCTTTTTTGTGTTGTTGTACATGATATTGTTCCTAATGGATTTATCTTGGAGGCTGCTCCTAGTCTCTCCTTAGTTTGCAAGTTTTTTTGACTTATCAATTTTAGACATATTATGGTGGCCACATAGGCATTGGATGGAAGCCTCCAATCCAAAAGTGTTGTCTTGATCCTCTAGTCCTTCTCAGTCCAT
>APFE030964825.1:23846-38036 GCA_000404065.3 Pinus taeda | reverse complement strand
TGTATGCATGCATTAACTGACTGAACTCACAATTAGTTCCTCAAATAGTTTGGAACTAATTTAACTGGACTTAACTCATTTAACTGAGCTAACTAATTACAACTCAAATATAACTCATCCTTATCTCCTTAATTTAAGGTATAACTGTTGAATGACTTCACAAATACTTCTAGCTTGAATTTCTCCAACTAATTAACTCAAGATGAGTTAATTAGTTATTTTTCAAGCAGCTGGTGAGACTAAATTCAAATTTATTTCTCAATTTTAATTCAAGGACAAATTAAAATTGGAATATTCTTGTTGCCACATTTCAACACCTGATATATTGGATCCTAGGGGGGGATTTCAATTTGATAAAATATTTAGAAGAAAAAAATGGTAGTGTTAGAAATCTAGAAGTGGAATCTAGCCTCTTCCAAGATGTGACAATGTCTTCTCGTGTGGTAGACCTCAACACCATCAACAAAACTTATAATTGAATAACCACATAGGTGGCTCCTAAAAAATAGCTTCAAAGATGGATAAGTATATCATCTCTAAAAATATCTTAGCCATGGACATTTTCATGGAGGCTTCCATCCTCCCTTGCCATGGCTCAGATCACTAGTTGATCAAATTAAACAAAAAAATCAAATTTCTCCCTAGAAATAGGCCTTTCCACATAGAGTATTTCTAGCTCCATCATCCTAATTTCCAATGCATAGTTAAGGATTGGTTGGATGGCCCAGCCAACCTAGAAGGATTCGCCATGTTTTGCCTACAAAGTAAGATGAAGCACATTAATATCAACTCAAAAACTAAAATAAGGAAAATTTTGGAACATCACTTAGGAAAAACAAAACCTGGAATCCCAAATGAAGCACATCCAACATGAATCCATTCACTAAAGAAGACAGAATGAAATCATAAACGAGGAAGAATCTACTCTCACTCTCATTAAAGAAAGAAGCAAGCTGAAATAAATACTTTGGCATCAAAAATTTAGAATTAGATGGCTGAAGGATGGAGAACAAAGTACTACTTTCTTCCACAATTCAATGCTTTAACATCAGCTCCATAATCATAATTATTCCTTAAAAGGCTAGGTAGGTGTCAAGGTTCATGATCACGAGGACATGGTTAATGTGTTGGTTCATTATTATAAAGAGTTTCTATTTGACCTCAAGTCAGACTACTCTAAGGTGATACAAAAAATAATTTAACACATTATGCCTCTGGTTACCAAAGAGTATAACAAGGCTCCTTTAAGAATGATATCTATCAAAGAAGTGGAAGAGGTAGTAAAATATATGCCGCAAAAAAAGTCCCTTAGACCCAACAACTTCAATACTAATGTTTTTAGGCTTATTGGTCAACAATCAGACATGATATATTAGAAACCACTGGAGGAATTAAGGAGATTGAAAGCCATCCTCAAAACTCTTGGTGCTACCTTCTTAAATTTAGTTCCCAAAATGGACAAATTCGAGGGCCTTAGTGACTTCTGTCCCATTGCTCTATGTAGTTTAATCTACAAAGTTATCACCAAAATAATAGCCAATTACCCTAAAACCCATCTTTCCTCAGCTCATTGTAGCAAAAAAACTCATTATGTGGAGGGGCATCAAATTCTAGATGGTAAAGTTATTGCACATGAAACCATTAACTCTTTAAAATCCTCCAAGAAACTTGGCATAATTCTAAAACTTAATCTCTCTAAGTCATTTGATAAACTAAATTGGAGCTATATCTTTAGCATTCTTAGTGCCTTTAGCCTCGACCTCAATTTGATATGTTAGATGAAGAGCCTTATCTATTCAACCTTCTTCTTTATTTTTCTAAACATATTTCCTAACGCACCCTTTTCAGCTTGTTGGGGTATCCCACAAGGAGATCCCATGTCATTGTTTCTCTTTATTATAACAGCAAAGGGTATCAACCAATAATTGAAAGCAATAATTAAGGAGAAAATAATAAAGTACTATGTCTATTTGGCGATGACTTCCCTCTATCACACCAACAATTTGTGGATGATACCTTGGGTATGGGAATTCCAAATATTCAAGAAGCTTAAGGATTTTCTCAAATTTTGGAGGAAGTTTCTCTTAGATCAATTATGGAAATAAACATAGATAAATCCTAATTTTTTCTTTCATATGCCTTTGGCTATGTAGAAACATATTTTGAAGACACTTGGTTTCAAAATTAACAAATTTCCAACAAAACAATTTAGAGCATTTCTTGTGGATAGTTCCCTCAAACTCAATTTATGGGACAATCTCAATAGAAATTTCAACAAGAAGTCAACCAACTAAACCTTCCAATCACTGAACTTGGAAACAGGAGTAGTCCTCCTCAAGTTGATTCTACAAGCCTTGCCCATATATTTATGCTATGCTCTAATGACTTTGTCCTCCATTCTTAACTCAATTAAGAGCTCGCAACGATCTTTCCTATGGGGAGGAGAAAATTTGGAAAAAAATGGGCACTTACAACTTGGGATAAGATTTGTAGACTCAAATTGAAGGGAGGTTTGGGGCTAAGAGATCCTTCAACTTTAGCTATAATTCTGGGAGCCAAGATCTGGTGTTGTTGGCTTGGAGCCTCCCTTCTGTCCATAGGAGCTTATCATTTATTGATGTCAAGTATTCTTGTTATATTAAAGACTTATCTTTTATGTAGTGCTTGTGATGTGTTTTTTCGATCCCAGTTTGATACCTTTCAAACACAAGCTATCTCTTGACTTGACTTTGTAGCGTTGCCGGTCTTCCCTCAAAAAACTATGCAATATTGGAAGGCATGCCAACCTTAATCTAAATTGTGCAATCTAGTTAGGCATGCCAACCTTGAGGATCTAAATTGTGTAATATAGTTAGGCATGCCAACCTTGAGCCTAGAAACTATGCAATCCTACGAGACAACATGGCCTTGAGCTTAGAAATTGTGCAAATATTCCATTGCTCTCAAAAACTACTCAATTCACCGATTTAAGGATTTTCCCAGTCCCTTTTGGTTGGGAATTGCATAATCCTTCTTGGAAGTGTGAATGGATGGTTTCTCCAAAAATCAAAGAGGAAAAAAATGAAAAAACAATCCCTAGAAAATAGGGAGTGACCAATTAGTTTCCTGAAGGATGACACAAGTTGCTAATATTTTTGGCCTTTCTGCCAAGTGTCATTTTTTCTTTGATTTTAGGCATGTCTGTCATAAACCCTAACCAACCTAGATCTATATAATATATGCCCCTAGAGCTAATTTACACACAAAATCTTGGAGTTTTATCCTTCCCAAGTTTTCAGTGCTTTTTCGGGTGAGTTTTGCTTTTGTCATCTTTTGTCGCATTTTATTATTTTGCTTCTGTGAGTGTTGTTTTACTTGTTTTTTTTTCATGGTTGATGGTGTTTTAACTTATACTAGCTTCTACAAGTGTTGGTTCAACATGTCATTTGCCTTTTACAAGTGTCGCATTAGCTTTCTTGTTTTTTCCCATTAGTGCTCACCATTTCAACGACTCCTTGTGCATGTTTGTTTTTTATTTTGCATGTTGATCTTCTACACTTAATTTTCACTGATGTATCTTTCCTTAGTTAGATCTACACTCTAACTTGCACTATCACTAATATTTGCCACTTTCCCATCCTCTTTCCGGGTAGATCTTCCCTTCACTTGGGTAGCAGTTGCTTTGCTCAACTGGGAATTTCACAAGTCCAAGGATCAAGCCTCATGCTTGGCCTCTAATAATAGGCAATGAAAATTCCCTGGCTTGCCAAATTGCACATTGCATAGTTCCAGTGCTCAAGCCTCATCCTTGGCCACTAACACTACGCAATGTGCATTCTCTTCCTTAATCTGCCCAAGTTGAGACTACGCATTGCGGTCTCAAGACTCAAGATGCTCACCTGGCTACTGAGACTATGCATTGCACATTTCTTGAAGAAAATACCTTCCCCTAGCTCAAGTATTGTGCAATTTTCCCCTCAGTCTAGTGGTTGTTGCCTTGATCTTTCTTTGAGATTCAGTTTCCTGAAGGTAATTCATGTTCGCCATGAGTGCATTTTCCTCTTACAGGTATTGTAGTTGTTGAGCACTTCTCTTCATCAACCAATGTTATCATGCCCCCCAAGAGATTTGCCTCTAAGGAAACTACATAAAGCTGCATTGGGGAGGCAGTTGAGAGTACTCTAGTGAACTTGCCAGTTTTCTCAAATCCTCAATTGTTTATAGAGAAAGAGTCAGACATCACACAACACAAAGTGAATGAGGCATTCTTAGCAAGAAGCTTCAAAGCAGATCTTGAAGACCAACATGTGTATATCAATTTTAAATGGTCAGGGTTACACAAGATTGCATGCAGGTGCCCAAATTTCCCATGTGCAAACATTGTCAGCTGGATAATATCTCATACATATTCCAAGAATATGAACCTTAGCAGTTCCATTGACTCTTAGAATTGGGAATTACATTCAATACCTAAGAGATCGTGCTTTAATTGGAAAATTATTGGGAATTTAGCCTCAAAACAATCCCTCACCTACCAAATTCACGACAAGTGGAAGCCAAAGTGACAAATCAAACTGGAGTTGGGGAAAATATGTTTTTTCACCATTATCTTTTCCAATTCAGAAGATTGCATGAGAGTTTTGGAATATGGCTCATACTTCTTTAACTGTACAAGATCATATATTAGGTTTTAGATGGAGATATTAGTTCCAGACAAATGGGATTTTATGCCCACTCTAGTTTGGATCCGCATGTACTCTTTACCTAGAGAATTGTAGGATGAAGAAATATTAGTAGGCATCGAAAAATCTTTGGGTCATTTTGAAAAAGTCCCAAACTACACTAAACAAGAAAGATGCATAAATTATGCTCACATACGTGTATATATGAATATCTTAGAGCCCCTTCCCAAGTCAATTGGTATCTACTATTAAGACAAACTCTGGAAGCAAACCTTAGACTATGAACAGTTTTCATTTTGCTACTGCAGATGTCATAGATACATATGTCTCTACAAAAATTTCCCCATGTTGGTTTGTGAGAAAAATATGAATCAAGGTTGAGCTATAGATAAATATGGCTTCTTTAGAATGATTAATAGTAACTATGGACCCAAGCCTCCACTTTGAAATAAACAATCCAAAAAATTCACTATTATCAGCACACCTTTGAACCACTTGCAAATCTTGAGTCCCCAACCCCTCCTTCGAATCCCTCCCCCTAGAGATAAACATGCATGATACCAACCAACCCAAGGATTCCTCTGAGGTTCCTACTAATACATACTCACAACCATCAAATCTAGATAATCGAGAAACCTTAGAGAAATATTCTAAGTTTCTGCACAATAATGATGGCATCGAAGAAATGGATTTAGACACTCTCAACCTCACAAGCTTTGCTAAGACGTGGAAAGAGAAAGACCCAAACTCGCTCCCAGAGAATCAAGGACAAAATAGTTCCAATCCTTGAGGGGATCATGTCCAACCTATTAAGGATAATACAAAGAAACAAAAGGATGAGAAGAAAAGAGGCCATAAGAGAAATCAACAATTTCTAGAGGAATTAGGAACATTATTGTCAACTTAGGTACAATAAAGTTTATCTTGGAGATTTATCCCTCCACCAAATCATCTCCCTTATGAGGATAATATCCATAAATATTAGAGGCCTTAAGTGCAATGATAAACAAAGGCTTCTCAAAGAAAAGTGGCTCACAGAACATCCAACCATGTTGATGATTCAGGAACTAAAACATCCTATGGAGTTGTATGTAAGTTGACAAACAAAATGGATTGATGGCGTGGAACAACAGCTCTTGATGTTGAAGGTCAATATGAAAGTATTGCTATCATCTGGAACTCTCGAGTGGTATCCATTCTTAACATGTTTGCTTCTCTTATAATTATCACTGCAATTTTAGCTCATAGGATCATCATAAACTTATTTTCTTTCAAATGTCTATAACCCTTCATCGCCTACAGACAAGTCACATTTTCTTAATTCCACCAAGTTGGTTACTCTTCTCATCTCGCTGATATATTGGATCCCAAGGGGGGATTTCAATTTGATAAATTTAGAAGAAAAAAATGGCAGTGTTAGAAATCTAGAAGTGGAATCTAGCCTCTTCCAAGATGTGACAACATCGTCTCATTTGGTAGACCTCAACACCATCAAGAAAAATTACAATTGAATAATCACATAGATGGCTCCCAAAAAATACCTATAAATATGGATAAGTTTATCATCTCTAAAAATAGCTTGGCCATGGACACTTTCATGGAGGCTTCCATCCTCCCTAGTCATGGCTTAAATCACTAGTTGATCAAATTAAACATCAAAATCAAGTTTTTCCCCAGAAACAGGCCTTTCCGCATAGATTACTTCTGGCTCCATTATCCTAGCTTCCAATGCATTATTAAGGATGGGTCAGATGGGCTAGCCAACCTGGAAGGATTGGCCATGTTCTGCCTGTAGAAAATTTCTACAAATCTAGCTCTGGTACCATGTAGAAATTCTACAAATTCTCTACAAATATCGCTCTAAGACCATGTAGAAAATCTAATTGTAGATTAACTCGATAATGCAATATACTAAAGAAAAATAATATAATCTACTTCTACTATCAATTTGCAGAAGCTTAAAATTGAGCAAGATCAAGCTAAACACATATAACCAGAAGAAGAAGAATCAATGCACAATACACATGAAAATACTTTGGGGAAAGCCTCAGCTAAAACCCCACTATCTGTATTATCATACAAGGTGGAAATACATCAGAATTATAAAAATCCTTAGCTCTCACAGCTAGCCAACTCTCAGTACAATCCTCCTAGATGCTCACAGGCAAACTTGGCTTCTCACAAGTCTTCTCCTCTGCCCTCCAAGCTCCTATTTCCTTGCATAGTTCCTCTGGGATGATCTCCTTCACCCATTGGAACACTGCTCTCACACATTGCTCTAACACACTGTCAAAATTGTGTAATCCTCAAGGAACCTTACCTTGACTGCATGCATCAGTTTCCTTTATAGGAAAACACATGCAACTGATAGTACATTTTCCTTGACATTTAGCTCAACTAGGTCTTTCTCAGAATAGACATGCATGAGTTTCTGATGAGGGAACGTTCAGTTATCTGGAGTACATTGGTTGAGTGCATGCATGCATCAACTGACTGATAACTCATAATTAGTTCCTCAAACAGTTTAGCACTCATTTAACTGGACTTAACTCAGTAAACTAAGATAACTAATTACAACTCAAATAGAACTCAATCTTATCTCCTTAATTAAGGGATAATCTCCTTAATTTAAGGGATAACTCTTGCATGACTTCATAGATACTTCTAATGTGAATTTCTCCAACTAATTAATCCATAATGAATTAATTAATTATTTTCAAGCAACTGGTGAGACTAAAGATGATTTTAATTCACAATTTTAATTCAAGGACAAATTAGAATTAGAATTTCTAGATTCTATTTTTATCATTTCTTGTTGCTATTTTCAACACTCCCTCTCAACAAGAAAGGAATTCAACTTGATCTCGATCATGAACCTTTGGAATGTTATGCCTGCAACACTTCTCTCTAGTGTTGTTGCTCCAACAACTCTAGAAACAAAAAAAAACATCCAACCTGAATCAGTATGATGCATCTGTTATTAAAGTCTCTGACTGTTATTGCCTCTGTCAACTGAAAACTTTGTGCTTCTGTTGACTTTGCCTTTCTGCACTGTTGTCAATCCTTCTCTGCGCTCTTGAATATCTGACTGCTCTAGCCTCTGTCACTTTGATCTCTGACTACATCAATCCCATTGATTTCTCCCACTACTATGTACTTTGGGCTCCTGTAGCAAGGTACGATCCACGGGATAAAACCTCTCAATGGACCCTGCCCAATTCCAGCCTTCTTGGGACTATCACTCCACATCACCCCACCTCACACCTGGAGGTATGGATTTATGTGATCGCTATGCCCACTTCTCCAATTGTGGCTCCTCCATAATTGTTTGAGACTTCTTTCTGGGACTGCACGTTGAGAGGTAATTTACTCTCCCTCTCAACCACCAAGTCTCTAACATTTTCCTTACTCCTCAAGGCTTTGCGTGCATATTGAACCTCAAGAGAATACATGTTCTTAACTCGTGAACTGATCTGTTTCACCTGTCTCATGGTGATTTTTCTAAGGAAAACCTTTCCCTTACTAAAAACAACATCGTAGCCTTTGTCCTCCAACATCACAACCGATACCAAGTTCTTCCTCAATCCAGGCACATACTTCACATCTGTCAAGGTGATAGGAGCTCCATGCTCCCTCTGAAAAGAAACTGTGCCCACTCTTGAAACACTATACCTTCCGTCGTCACCCATCTCTATGCGCATCTTGAGGTCTTTCTCCTCCAACGTACTGAATAAAATTATATCGCTAGTCATGTGGAATGAGGCTCCACTGTCAAGATACCAAACACAACCCATCATCGATGACACCATGCATGCGATGAGGGTAAAGTCCATTTTCAACTAAGAGGCTAATGCCTCGCCTTCTAATCCATCTGAGGATCCCTTCTTGGACTTCTTCTATGGGAAATTAGTCGCATAATGTCCCATCTCATGACAATTAAAGCATCTCACTTTAGACTTGTCACCCTTCTTCCCTCCATGTGAAGAATTCGATTTGGAATGGGACGCCTTCCCCTTCCCTTTCCTTGCCTTACACACTAAGGCCAGATTTTCTTCATCATCATCCTTGGATGAGGAACCATCTCATGTGATCCTCGTGATCTCCTCCTGCATGAGATCCGACCACAGTCGTTCCCAATCTGATAGTTTCTCCCTTCCATTCATAGAGTCCTGGTAGCTGTTCCAGCTCTTTGGAAGGCCAAGGAGAGCAAGGCTCACCATATCATCATCGGTAGTAGTTATTCCCACACTACCAAGCTCATCTATGCAAGTGGTGAGCTTGTTTAGATATGTGTAAATGGTATCGCCATTCTCCATCTTGATTCTTCGAAGCTTATCCTTGAGCGCTAATTTCCTATGGTTGCTACTATTCTGGTAGAGGTCCTTCAATGTATTCCACATTGAAAATGGAGTATCCTTCCCATGGAGACTCGAGATAATATGGTCTCGAACTCCCTCAAGGATGATCCGTCTCACCTTCGCAACACACTTCTTCCACTCAGCCAACTCTTGTGCATTAGTTGAAGTTGGCTTTTGGATTTCTTGATCAATGAATTCCTTCAAGCCATTATCTTCTAATACAGCCTCCATTCGATCTTTCCATGCTATGTAATTCGAGCTACCTTCCAAGGCATACTCGAGTCTCAGGCCATAGAACGCCATTGGCCAACCTCGAAGTATGATAAGAATTCGATTTTCACCTACAACCCTAAACTTCAAAATTCAAATTCTCTTCTCCGTATACTATTCGCAACTCTGATAAACTAGGATCTGATACCATGTAGAAAATTTCTACAAATCTAGCTATGATACCATGTATAAATTTTTCAAATTCTCTACAAATCGCGCTCTAAGACCATGTAGAAAATCTGACTGTAGATTAACCCAATAATGCAATATACTAAAGCAAAATGCCATAATCTACTTCTACTATCAATTTGTGGAAGCTTATATTTGAGCAAGATCGAGTTGAACACATATAACTAGAAGAAGAAGAATCAATGCACAATACACATGAAAATACTTTGGGGAAAGCCTCAGCTAGAAACCCACTATCTGTATTATCATACAAGGTGGAAATACATCAGAATTATACAAAGCCTTAGCTCTCACAGCTAGCCAGCTCTTAGTACAATCCTCCTGGATGCTCACAGGAAAATTTGCTTTCTCACAAGCCTTCTCCTCTACCGCCCAAGCTCCTATTTCCTTGCGCAGTTCCTCTGAGATGATCTCCTTCACCCATTGGAACATTTCTGTCACACACTGCTCTAACACATTGTCAAAACTGCGCAATCCTCAAGGAACCTTACCTTGACTACATGCATGAGTTTCCTTTATAGGAAAACACATGCAACTTATAGTACACTGTCCTTGACATTTAGCTCAATTGGGTCCTTTTCAGAATAGACATGCATGAGTTTTTTATGATGGAATATTTAGTTATCTAGAGTACACTGGTTGAGTGCATGCATGCATCAACTGACTAATAACTCACAATTAGTTCCTCAAACAGTTTGGAACTATTTTAACTGGATTTAGCTCAGTAAACTGAGGTAACTAATTACAACTCAATTATAACTCAATCTTCTCTCCTTAATTAAGGGATAATCTCCTTAATTTGAGGGATAACTCTTGCATGACATCAGGAAGAATTCTAACTTGAATTTCTCCAACAAATTAATCCTTAATGAATCAATTAATTATTTCCAAGCAACTAGTGAGACTAAATTCAATTTTAATTCAAGGACAAATTAAAATTGGAATTTCTTGGATTCTATTTTTATCATTTTTTGTTGCTATTTTCAACACTTCCTACGAGGTAAGATGAAGCACATTAAATATCAGCTCAAAAACTGAAATAAAGAAATTTTCAGAACATCACTTAGGAAAAACAAAACCTAGAGGCCCAAATGTAGCACATCCAACATGAATCCATTCACTAAAGAAGATAAAAGGAAATCATAAACAAGGAAGCATGTACTCTCACTCTACTTGAAGAAAGAAGGAAATTGAAAGAAATACATTAGCATCAAAAAGATCGAATTAGATGGCTGAAGGATGGAGAGCAAAATATTGCTTTCTTCCATAATTCGATGCTTTAACATCAACACCACAATCATATTTATTCCTTAAAATACTAGGTAGGTGTCAAGGTTTAGGATCACAAGGACATGGTTAATGTGTTGGTTCAATATTACAAAGAGTTTCTGTTTGACCTCAAATCAGATTGCTTTAAGGCTATACAAAAAATAATTAAACACATTATGCCTTTAGTTACCAAATAGAAGAACAAGGCTCCTTTAGGAAAGATCTCTATCGAAGAAGTGGAAGAGGTTGTAAAATATATGCCCCAAAACAAGTCCCTTAGACCCAAGAAATTTAATAATAACATTTTTAGGCTTGCTGGTCAACAATCAAACATGATATATTAGAAACAAGTGGAGGAATTAAGGAGATTGAAATCCATCCTCAAATCTCTTGGTGCTACCTTCTTAACTTTAGTTCCCAAAATGGAAAAATTCAAGGACCCTAGTGACTTTCGTCCCGTTGCTCTATGTTGTATAATCTACAAAGTGATCACCAAAATAATAGCCAATCACCTCAAACCCATCTTTCCTAAGCTCATTCTAGCAAAAAAAACTCATTATGTGGAGGGGCATCAAATTCTAGATGGTATAATGATTGCACATGAAACCATTAACTCTTTAAAATCATCCAAGAAACCTGGCATGCTTCTAAATCTTAATCTCTTTAAGTCATTTGATAAACTCAATTGGAGTTGTCTCTTTAGAATTCTCAGTGCCTTTAGCCTCGACCCCAACTAGATATGTTAGATGAGGAGGCTTACCTCTTCAACATTCTTCTCTATTTTTCAAAATAGATTTACTAGTGCACCCTTTTCGGCTTGTTGTGGTATTCGACAAGGAGATCCCATGTCACTATTTCTCTTTACATAGCAGCAAAGGGTATCAAATAGTCATTAAAAGTGGTAACTAAGGAGAAAAAAATGAAGGGCTCTGTCTATCTGGCGATGATCTCCCTCTATCACACCAACAATTTGTGGATGATACCATGGGTATGGGAATTCCAAATATTCAAGAAGCTAAATGATTTTATCAAATTTTGGAGGACTTATCTCTTGATCTTTGTTATGGAAAAAAACATAGCTAAATCCTAATTTCTTTTCTTTCATATGCCTTTGGCTGTGTAGAAACATATTCCAAAGACACTTTGTTTCAAAATTAAAAAAATTCCAGCAAAATACTTTAGAGCACTGCTTGTGGATTATTCCCTCAAATTAAATTTAAGGGATGATCTCATCAACAAATTCAATAACAAGTTAACCAACTAGACCTTCCAATCACTAAACTTGGCAACAAGACTAGTCCTCCTCAATTTGATTCTACAAGCCTTGCCTGTATATTTATGCTCTGCTCTAATGGATTTGTCCTCCATCCTTAACTCAATTAAGAGCCCACAACAATATTTTTTGTGGGAAGGAGAAAATTTGGAAAAAAATAGGTACTTATAGCTTGGCATAAGATCTAAGAATTTAAATTGAAGGGAGGTCTGGGGCAAAGAGATCCTTCAACTTTAGTTATAATTTTGGGAGCCAAGATCTAGTGTTGTTGGCTCCAAGGAGGTCAAGGCCATTGGAAATGTATCTAGATGAGAAAATGTGCAAATTCTATTCATAATGGGAAACTCATGAGAATTCACTTCTTACGAGCAAGCTCCTCCATTTGAATCTAACAAACAAAGGAATGCATTTCATACAACAACACCACTTTTGGGAAATCTATGATGGAGAGACAACCATTTTTTGGGAGGACTCATGGAAACAACTCAAAATATTCTAAGAACAAAACTATTTAAGGAATTTATGCCTCCACATGGAATCCCAAGGCCTTCACAAAGTAAAAATTTATTGGAATGCCTCTAACTCAGATCAAACATGGAGATACTGGTTAATTTTGATGGAATATAACCCCAAGCCTAGGGAGGAGACTTGGTAAAAAAAATTAGCAGAACCTTCAACAAAGACTCATCCCAATATCCAACTTAGCTAATAAATTGTGATGGGTTAAGGGACCAAGTATTTATTTTTCCATCCGTGAGGCTTATATCCTAGAAGCGAGGTTCAAATAATTTTTAAAATATTCCATTTGTAGTTGCATCTAGAAAATAAATCTATGGTTGAAAGTTTCCATCTTCTTATGGCTGTTAGTTTAACATAAAAATTTAAACTAGGACAACATTAAAAAAACACAAGCATATGGGCTCCTCCTACTATTCTCTGTGCCTTTAGGAAGGTGAAAATGTGGACCAACTATTCAATAGATTCCCCTTTTCCAATCATCTATGGAGCATTCTAGAAGCTAACATGAAGAGACTAGATTGTGATCTATCTAGTACCCTCACACCATTAACAATTGGAGGGATCAAGATTTTAATAATTCTATCTTTAACTACATCTAAACTCTCCTTCCATACCTACTCCTCTGGGCTATTTGGAAAGAGAGGAATTGCCACATACTCAAGAATTTATCCCTCCCTCAAGACTCTCTTTGGATCCTAGTTCAAAAAACTATAAAGGAATCAATTCCTGCATAGTCTTCGTCAGATAAAGATTGGAAAACCTCAAGTGAGGAGGCCTTGTTTATTCATAATTGTATCCCCACTCTAGGATTTATGATTGCCCCCTCTCTTCACCCTGCCAAAATGCCCATTTCCTTCTCCTAGAGCCCTCCTCCCCTTAATTTTCTAAAGCCCAATTTCAGTGACACTTCAAAAATTAACCTGAGCGAGGTGGGCTATGGAGGTATCTTTAGGGATAATTTCGGATTCCCTATCTACATTTATTTAAGCTTTGTGGGATATAACTGTAAAAATGAAACAAGACTGAATGCCCTGGAAGATAGACTATTGATTTTCCAAACTTAAGGCTACACCAAACTTATGGTGGAGGGAGATTCTCAACTCATTATAAATATGATCCACAAGATCCTCCATGGCACCTAGATCAACATAATATCTTGTAGTTGGAGAATTGAGAGCCTACTTATATGAGTATTATTGCTCCTTTCTTCCATTCTAGTGATCATCCCTTCTCACATTAGAAGAGATGGAAATTAACATGCAAATAAGTTAACCAATAAGGGAAGCATCTTGTCAGATTCATATATGACCTCCTCATGGAAATCCTTTGAAGACTTCCCTCAAACAAGAATGTTCAACCATAGGTAAGCAAGACAAATGTCCACGACTGGTCTTTTTCTATCGTATCCCTTCATACTCGTCATATGTATCTCTTAGTCTTTAATTGGCCTATGTGGCCTAGTTTTTCATTTTTGGTTTTTAGTTTTATATCAACAAGCAAAAGTATGTCCTCTGTTCTCTTGAAAAAGTTGATATTTTGGGTCTGTTATAGTTTTTCCAGTGACAAACTAGCACATAACTCCATGGTTGAACGTGTACTTCATGTTTTTAAGTAATACAAAAATTCAGGCATAGAAAAAAAGTTTAAAATT
>APFE030964825.1:972-22411 GCA_000404065.3 Pinus taeda | reverse complement strand
TGGTAATAAATATTGGATAACATATAATATTGTAATATTATATTTTATCTAAAATTGTCCCCTTTCATTTTTATTAAAACAAGATTATATTTATTAAGTTTAATAAGTAATACTTTAACTTCTTTGTAAATCCATTGATACTAATATTGATAAAAATGATATAGTTGACTTTACATTTAATAATACCTAAATAAATAAAAACAAATTAAAATAAAATAAAATTTGTACTATATTTCTTATTATAATAATTAATATTTTAAAATCCTTACCAATCAATAAAAAATCTCAATCAGTGTAAACACTTAGAAATATAGAAAATTCCAATCAGGTTACAAATAGCAATAATAAAAAAAGTCAATTCAATGTTACAACAATAAGTAGGATGTCAACAATATTTAGTGTGACTCCTAAATCAAGGAACATTTTTCTTTTTAAGATATAATTCAAATCCTAATCCTTATTTCATTGAAGAGAATCTAAATTTAAGTATATAGAATTTCATACATATATATTAATGTTTAAGTTTGAATTTATTAAATATTAAAAATAAATAATAATTAAATATATAAAATTGAGATTAACATTTACAAATGAAATTTCATTATAAAATTAATCAATACTCAAATTTATAAATAATTTAATATTACATATATAATCATTATTATATATTTATTCAAAATTCTAATATATTCAGAAATTCCAATATATGGTACTTTTTAAAGTCATAGGAACTTAAAAATTAAAAAGAAAAGCAATGACTGTTCACAAATGAATTTGATAGACAAAGAGCTAAGATAAATCGACACTTTGAAGTGAAGAGGGGCTATAAATCATGTTTATGTTCAACAGTGAAGTACTCCCACATTTGCAGATTTCAGATCCAATTCTCCGAGGATTATGAATATATCACAGAGTTTATTCTATGATATGAAGAATATTGTTATTCAGTGCACTGATTATACCATAACAAAATATATGTTTAAGAAGGGCACTATACAAATTTCATTGCCACAGGGAAATGGGATGCAAGATAAAAGCTCAAATTTTTACTTGAAACAAGTTAGTGACAATGACAGTCTTGCAATCAAAGAATATAAAAATTTTCAATGCTTCAAAGATGCAAAGACAAGTTAAGGTGCACATCTTCTGTACTAAAGGTAACCATACAACCAGGAGTTGTATTGTGTTGCTCAGGATCCTCATTTTTGGCCCTTTTCATAGAGAGTAAAGAGCTCAACATTGATTCAATGTCATTATCAGCCCTTTTCACAGAAGACAAAGAGCTTGATGTCAATTTGATGCAAAGGTTTTGTGGACACTAGTCAAAGTGAGGGTTTTGTGGCTACTCCTCGAAGTGAGGCTCATAAAACGAAATAGAATGAGAAAATGAGTTTGGAGGTTTACAATGGGTAGATGAAAACAAAATATTAAAGGTAAATAATTAAATAATATAAACAAAGTATTAATCATAAACATGCCATGTCTCTGCCTATAAAATTGTAAACAAACATTAATAAATAATGATTTAGTTTTAAGAAAGAAGTGATAATTTTGTAGATCCAAAAATTTAGTCATCATTAATTCCAAGAAAATAGAAAACATTTATAACAATAAGAGATTTGAAAAATAAATAATTAAATGTATACTTTTGAATATATATCTCAAAGTCACTTCTAACCATTCATATCAAAATGCAAGTAAACCTAATAATCTAGATTTTCAAACCTATTTTATGGAATTATTGTTGAGTTTGAGCCAATTCCAAAAGAATTATTTTGGTCAGTAGACTTCGGGGTATCATTAAGCGTGTCTTCAACATTGTCTTGTAGCACCTCAAGTGGAAGCTCAACGTTTCCATCATCTTGTGAACCACCATGATTTCACATTCTTGTGGGTCTATTTTTGTATTCTAGTTGTTGTCAAGATAGCAATCGTAGATTTGAGTGTACAAACACCAATTCTTGTGCCATTTTTGTGCTTAGGCGATTCCTCTTCGTTGAATGGATGAAAGCATATTCACTCCAGTTACTTTCACATGTAGAGGAACTAGTCACCTATAAAATAAAATTAAAATTATGTTAGTCATAGTCATTTGAAATATTAAAAAGGAAATAATCCAAAATGAACATTAGAATTAATCGTTTGAACAGTGAATCAGTACATTAAAGGTATTTGTTATTCAACATACCTGAAAGCAAACAAATAGCCAATTGATGAAGCAAGGGGGTCTCTATACCATATTGTATCCAAAAGTCGATGGGTCCAAGTTGTTGTTTGTTGTATGCACAATCTTCATTTGCAAAGTGCTCTTCTAATCTCAAGTACTTTCTTAACTCAGGTTGTAAAGTAGTGCGATCCTGACGATCATAACACCTACTTATAAAAGTGTTCCAGTTATGCATCACCTTTACATTTGAAGATGGTTTCTTATGAAACCATTTAGGATTGAGTAAAAATGCAATTGAATGAAGAGAGCTATGAAGCATTTTCCACCTTGTCAGACTAAGTTCCCACACTTCATTTCTGGTGTCTTTGTCGATCTTAGAATTTTCATCTTCCATTATGTCATAAAGCTTCTCTCTCATTTGATCCATAATCTCAAACACATCCCCTAAGCATGGTTGATCACTATCAAATATGCAAAGGGTGGAAACAATAGGTGTAATAAGGGTGACAATGTCCTCCACTCTCCTCCAAAAATATTCTGAAGAAAGACCAATAATAATGTCATCAACTTTTAGGCCATTCTCAGTATAAGAACCCTTCCACATTTTCCAATCCATTGATACCACCATCTCTCTCAAAGATTGATGCATTTTAATAAGGTGTTGAAGCATAATGAATGCATATGCAAATATAGTCTCGGCTTATTGAAGAATTTGAAGTTTTGCATATTTTCTATAAATTTCTATAGATGCTACATGATTAATAATAAAGTGTTGTAGCATCTTTGCTTCAATTGTAGTTTTATCAACCCATGTAGTGTTATTAATATCTTTTAGGAGAAAATTCAAGTAGTGCACAGAAGAAGGAGTCCAAACAATTGTTGGATATTCATCCTCAATCAACCCACCATCAAGGACATTGTTTGAGGCACTATCTGTAATAATTTGGACCACATTTTCTCTTCCAACCTCCTCTATTTCCTCTTTGAGGAGACCCGTTAGATATGTTCCATATTTTGTCTTTCTTATCGTATCATGAGATTTTAAGAACATAACTCATTTTGGGCTAGAAAAAAAATAGTGATAAGGGGATGATGGTTGACATCTGTTCAACTAGTTGAGACAATGGAGACCCCATATTCCTTCCAACTATCTTTAATGCCTTGAAGTCTGGCTTAACCCTCTCTTTATATAACACTATTATCCTCATATTTATATAGCTAGGAGGCTTGTAACCTTTAAGAGCATTGTTATCTAGATCCCTTACCATTTCCTTCCAATAAGGATACCTACAAACATTGAAATCTATGCCATTTGAGAAAAAAATCATCCAATGGATGCATCAATATTTATCATCCCTTTTACATGCCATAAGTTTTCAAGGTGGGAAATGAAAACTTGATGTTGAGAACAAGAGTGTGGACCACCAATTGTCAATCCACTCGGATTGTTGTTGGTTTGAATTAAACCTTCAACAATATGTCTCAGGATTTCAAGTTCATTAAATTTCTTAAGTATAGAAACTTTCTCTATTTTAGGTACACTTTGACATAAAGTTGTTTGTTATTTTTTCCCATTCCAAGTAAATGCCATCGAACTCTTCCTACATTCCTCAATTTTTGTGTTTTACAATAAGAGCACATCCAAACTTTTGAACAAGTTGATCCACTTGCTCTTTCACTATAAGATTGAGTGCGTTTCACAATTGCCCATACTCTTGCCTCAAAGGCTTTTTTTTTCTTCTTGATATTCTTTGATTTGAATTTATTTTTATGCCTCTGTGGAAAATTTCTGTTGGGAAAGGGGTTCTATGTAGTTTTGTACAAATAGTCATCAGTTGAATCCTAAATAACAAATAAATTATTAATAATGAATATCATAAAATGAATTTACTTTGGTTGAAATGTTTCCTCTATATATAATTATTTTCATTGTGATGTTGCTGCATTATACATTATAACCCAAAATTCCCTATATGCTTTCAACTTGTGCTTGTATGCTTTTAGCTTTAAGCACAATTGTTTCCTCTTATAATTTAAGCTATTTAGTCACTCTTTTGATTCTCAAGAGTTATTATTGTGTCTGTACGGAATCCCACCACCATGTCGTATAATATTGTGAGGTGACTAAAATGTCTTAACTTAATTGAGGATACCGTAAACAAGCTCTGCAGATGCACAAATACAAAATTATAAAAAAAAAGATTTTCAAAATGTTGTTTACCTGGAATTGGACAAGCCACCCATCCTCCATCCAACAAGCCACCCATCCTCCATCCAACAAATGCCTCCATCCAGCAAGCCACCCATGGACTGAGATGACCGTATAAGACTACAATGTGCATATAATTGTCATCACTGGAAACATCATCAACAATGTGCATATGATTATCATTAATACTGCTTTAAGAAACCCTTGAGATTTTTCTCCATCCATCATGTATTGGAAAGAGACCTTAAATATTCCCTCACTCAGAACTCTCAGGCAACTCACCTCGCTGGATTTACCTTCATGCTAAATTGAATCTCAAAACACCAGCAACGAGGTGACTGAGAACTAGCAACAATTAACACAAATTAAATTAGCGTCTATTAAACTACCAGGGATTGAATTAATTTAATTTAATTGGAGAATTTACTACCAAAAATAAGCATAAATTAAATTAATTTAAATTTCTCCGTGGAAGATTTCTGTGTCAGAAGTTTGAATCCCACAACACCAACAAAATCATCTTCTGTAAAAGATCACATGCCCAAGATTTTAACAAACCTCCATCACAATCTAAGTCCCAAGAATCCATACGAGTGATTAACAAGAATTGGGATCCCAGTAAGTCAAATATTGTTGACATTATTATTCTTTAATATTCAAGATCTCATCGAATACCTAAATATTTATAGTATCTCATGCCATAATTGAAGGCCTAAATATCTTCGAATATCTTTGATATAGGGTAGATTTAAGGGGAGAGGGACAAGATTTTAAACTCGTAAAACCTATGCTAATGTGTTGGTATTTTTAAAATAATATTTACTAATGGTTTTATAATTTATATGTTCATAGATGTCAATGAATAGATTCAATAATGCAATATATTGGGTATTTACACTGATAATGCAATATCAATCCTCTGTTTTGAAGTGCTGGTTTAAGCCAACCTGGACATGGAAGATTCCTTTAATGAATATTTTTGGGTTGCTAGCATGGAATACACTATTGTATACAACCATTCACGAAATGTGCAAAATTTCCAAAGTGAAGAAACTGAAGAGACTTAAAGCCCATAAGGTTAAAAAAGAGTCAAAGAAGTCTAAGAGAACAAATATTGCTTACAATATGTATTAGCAAAGCATACATGACATGAGAGTTGCAAAAGCAAAATTCTTTTGTAGAAAAATTAATTACTAAATTTTCTAAAGCTAGTTGGAGAAACTATTGAAGTACTGATCGTAAAGAAACATAGTGAGAATTTTGTAGCCTCTATTGTATAAAAAAAAAACTTGGTTGAAAAAAGCTTGTCAATCATGATTCAGAGGTTGTCCTGGATTTGCAAGTGCTAATGTAAAAATATTGACTAAAAGAATAAGAAAAAGCAAAGATTAAAGTTTGTACATGTTCACAATAAAATTGATGATGCCACTAAAGATAACTCGTTGGGGCATGAATCTACTCGGCTCAAGAGTCGACTATGATCTATGCCTTGCCTGCATCTAACAAGTGATGATTTTTCTCTACTTTGAGGCTTAAATCCTTGAAAAACCATGAGCAACTACACACCTAAAAAAGGGAGTTGGTTTGCATGGGTAGTTGCGCAGTTAAAAAAGGAAAGGTAACTATTGTCTGAATAAAAATGTTTGATACACTATAGTAATACTACGCAAGTGGAGTCTGGAAGTGAAATTCTCGAAAAGTACCATTTTTTTAACAGGTAGGTACTTTAAAGTTTAAAGGTCTAGACGCAACTATTGGAGCCTGCATGGAGCATTTTCATTGAAATCACAATAGATTGAAGCGTGGATGACAATTCTATCACTTTGTATATAGCAATATAACTTCTCGAAAAATTAAAGGCAACTAGAATTGATCTAGAGTTAATTGACTTTTCTAAAATAGAAATTGAATTGGAGTATGGAAACTAAATGCAGACATGGAGAAGAAACAATTTCTATTTCACAAGAAACTTTTTATGGCCACTGAAAACAAAAATGACCATTTAAGATGGCATTTCCCATGTCGTTGGGTTTCTACCACAGTTTCTCTAAGAAATGATAGGCATCGTCCCATTTTTGGTAACTAGGCCATGAGCAGGCTGCTGTCCCACAATAGGGTACTGAAATCTGTTTGTTGGGTGGCTATTCAGAATGAGATTCAAATTTCTTACAAGTCACTCTCTCTTGTGGGCATTCTGATGGCTTCCCAGTGCCTTAGAATTGTGGAAATCTTCTTGAGCAATAGCAACAAGGAAAAATGCAAGCTTTAGGGTCGTGGGCGGAGCCTATGCTCTTGGAAGTAGAACCCTCTAAATTTGGCACATCGTTAGTATGGCCTTCCTTGTTTGCATGGGTTTAACTTCCTGAAATTTCTCTTACTGGGTGGTCATGATGGCTAAAATTAGTGTTGAGTTGGGTAAGATCCACTCCAAACAGTCTAGGCTCTTGCTTCTTATCATCGTCATTGGAAGCCATGGATTCGTTGATTATTTGTATATATGATATCTGGACTTTCGTAGTGTTATATTTCTATATAACGCCAATTGAAAAACTACTGTTTGATCTCCCACTTTCAACTCTTTGACAATGTTTTCTGAAAGCATTCACTTTAGTGAGGGTTTATTGACTCTTTTTTTTAGACCAAAAAAATGTACTTTCATTCCTTAACATAAAAAGTTTTTATTTTCACAAATCTATATCAGATTATACTGAGAAATTAAATTAATATCCTACAGATCATCACAAAAAAAGAAGCGAGTCCACAAGACTAATTATCAACAGGAGAAGAGTCAGAAAGCAAGAAAAACAAGGGAATATGCAAGTATCTCAATCCAATGGAACACCACCAAAATGGAAGACCAAAAAACAATATTTGATAAGAGAATTAAATCTCAAACAAACCCATGTTGCAACTTCTCCCATCTAAGAAATTTCCAAAGAACATATAGCATGGAAAGAGGCAGAGGCTAATTTTGGAGAGAGCATCGATCTCCATGTCTTTCTCTCGATAGACATGCTGGAAGGAGACAACCGAAAAGGAAGGGATAATATTCCTAATCAACTTAATCCAATTTCAGAGATCTAGAACCTCAATAGAGCATCAAACCTAATCTAATTGATTATAGAAAGGGAGTTATCGATGATAAGAATGTTTTAAATGCCCAGTTAAGAAGAGCACTGAAGAGCACCCCACAAAGTGATCAACTCGGTTCTACAATTGTCTCCCCTACCACCATACCAAGAAAAATGATAATGAACAAAAGAGTCAAAGCGAAGAGAGACACCACATTCATAGTCCCCTTCATAGGAGGCTCCACTAAAGGAGTAGATAGGAAAAATGCCTGCCAAATCGACATAAGAGACAAACCGATGGGAGGCTTTTCGAACTCAGGGGCCAATTTGCAGGGAAAAAACTACAATGCCTAGGGTGACAACCTTAATCACAGGGAATTCATCCTAAAAAAAATAGAGCATTTCTGGCTCTCCATATCCCCCAAAGGACATAGAAGGGGACAGTCTATGTGCTTTCTCTCTGAGATTCTAAAAATTGATGCATTCATGAATGGAGAAAGCATATTTGATATGAGGATCACCCAAACTAGAGGCCATCTCCACCCATATCTCGGTCGCGAAGGATAAATTTATTAAAATATGTATTTTGTTCTCAGTATCTTGTCTACACAGACAACACTAACCAGGACCCAAGAAACCTCTTCTATGTAAATTGTCCCATGTCAGAATACAGTTGTGAATGGAAAACCACGAGAAGCACTTGATCTTCATGGGAGCTTCCCACTTCCATAGTAGAGAGATATAATCCAAGAAGGACAATAATTGGGATGTCGGTATGATGTGATCATAGACTTCCTTAACTGAAATCCCATCATTCCCAATGTGTCTGCCCCACAAATGCACATCAAACTTCTTTGAGATGTTAATTCCTACCATGCCTAGAAGACTACAATACCTTTCCCATTCAACCAACATATATTTTGGTATACCAATCTACCAAGCATGTGGCTAGGTATGTGTAGCATATCTTTTCCTAGACCACTCACAAAAGCTAGCAAGAGTGTCTTTCCCTTGTGAGTTAAGTTCATTAATGATAGGAATAGGGAGGAGATGGATGCCATTGAGACCTTTAATAAAATCTAGACCCACTTTAATACTCTGCCCATTACTTACCCTCCAACATAGATTGTTGCAAAGCCAAGGAATGGCAAGCATGAGACTATTAATATTTTTTGAAGGTCTACTAGCTAATGGGACCCCTGACGTGACCCACTCCTCCATGCTTGACTGTCTAATATATTTCCCAAACATAATATTTTTCCACAACCCCTTCTTAAATAATAGCCTCCAAAGGCTCACAACTAGAAGTGCCAAATTGAAACTACAAGTTTCTATGATACACCAACCTCCTTTCTGCACAGATATGGCTATGGAATTCAATCCAGTAAGATGAAAATTCCTCACAACATCAACACCATACCATAGAACTTTGGCAATGATTGATTCTATTTTGTTAATAATTTCTTGTGGATGATGGAAGAAATGCATCCAGTAGAACAAAATGCTAAGTAGAAGAACCTTTATCATAATGAATCAACCACCCATTGAAAGCCATATCTTATCCCAACTAGACAACATGTTATTAAACTTGGTGATAAGCCATTCCCATTCCATTATAGAGTATTTTCTAGGCTTTAATTTGCATCCAAAATATTTAAACGCCCCAGACATGGATCAAATATTGACCCCAAACAGGCCAACAATTTCAAGCATCATCGGAGTATCCACTAAATTAGCAATGAACTTTGTTTTTTCTTGGCTGATATTGAGACCAGTTGCCTTTCCAAAATCCACAAAATTCCTATGGAATTATTCCCACATAGACAACTTGCCCTCACTAGCACACAAGATGTCATCCACAAACATTAGGTGGGAAATGCTAGTACTTCTAGCGAGATTGCATCCCAAATAACCACTTCTATAGATTTGGCCTTGATTCTTCTATTAAAGGCATCCATAACTAGTATAAAAAGGAGAGGAGAAAAAGCATAACCTTGTAAAAGACCCCTATGAGTTTTGAAAAATTGGGAAGGCTCACCATTGATGAGAACAACCATGGATGCAGATGTTATGCAAGCCATAATCCATCAAATATGTCTATGCTTAAATCTAATATTATATAGAATTAATGAGAGAATCTCCCAGTCCACGCAGTCATATGTCCTTTAAAGGTCAAACTTCATGAGAATTATTTTAACTTCTTCATTTTGATCTAGTGAATGCACTCTTGCGCAATGGAAATAACATCTTGTATGCTCCCATTTAAAAAAAAATTAAATTGCTCCAAAGAAATGTGAGACGATATGATATTTTTTATTATATTACCAAGGGTTTTAGATATCATTTTATACATAGAATTGCTTAAAGAAATAGGCCTGAAGCCAGAGAGAGGTAGAGAATATTTTTTCTTTCAAGAATAAAAGCAAGGAAAGTGGAATTGATAGCACCTAGGATGTGCCCTGAAAATTGAACCACTTCCACCATATTGACCAGTTTCGACCCCATCATATCAAAGAGGAAAGGGAATACTTCGATGGGCCAACCATCAGGTCTAAAACTTTTGTCCTTGGAAATATCCCTGATAGTATATAATATATCTTCCACTGTGATTAGACTATCCATCTGCATTATATCCTCTTCATTGACCATCACAGGAAACATATTTGCAAAACTCAATTTCTCCATCATGTGATCACCCTCTGTTTCATTAAATAAGCATTGGAAAAACCCGTGGGATTCCATTTTATCTTGTTGTCTAAGGTATATATGTTTACCTCACCATCTTTAATGGCCCAGATAGAATTTATTTTATTTCTTTTTAATGTAGCTCGATGAATTTTTATTGTGTTACGATCATTTTGAAGACCCTAAAATCGGGTCTACAACAAGGGGGATACCCACCCGGTCCGGACCTTGGTTAGCAGCTCCTTTTCCTTTTGGTATAGTGGGTCCGACTGGGGATATGGGACAAGTTTCCCAATATGTGTGTTTGTGCTGAGAATTGATATTTCCTTTGTAAAAGTTCCTAAGTAAAAATGCTCTATTCTAAATCTAATCTAATGACATGCAATTGTATTCTAATAAATAGAAATATCTAATTCTAAACTAACCCAGGATGTAATCTTTCCATTACACAATCTAAAATGATTTCAAATAACAATTGGTAATAAAGATCATTCAACTGTTATGAGAAAAGAATTCAATGTAAAATACACCAGTTCGTACAAAAAGTTAGACGAAACAGTTGTGAAAAACGTATAGCATAATAAGCTACTTATATATTAAGCATAAATAAATAGCTATCACCGTACATAGGTGCCAAATGATAACTCAAGCATTCATGCATCATTACATAAATAACTAAACATGAATATTACTTTAACACAAAGGAAGAAATGTTTAGAGATAAAAGTACCATTTATAACTAGTTCTGCTCATGAGCTTCAAGAAATAATGATTTATCTCTTCTTAATCCAACATCCACTAAGAGTACAAAAGTGCAACATCAGTAGTAGATATTAAATGCAGATATCAATAAATCATGTTCCATTCATTCATCAAAACCTCCTCGGAGGGTGCAAAAGTGCATGTTCTGAGGACAAGTTTTTGACAAATTTCAGGACCTTCTCTAAATGCATGAGAAGGGTTTAAATACTACTAACTAAATCTAAAAATAATTTATTACAAAAATGTAGGATACGGTTCAAATGACCGTCCTCATTTTAGGCAAAAATAAAGCAAAATTAATACTAACACTGCACCTAAAACTAAAAATAACAACTAACTATTTGTGTATCTGTTCCTTGACATCGCAAGCGTTCAACATTTGTTTGAGAAGAGTCAGCTGGCTGACTTCCGACTTTAAATATCTTTCGAAAACGGAATCGGCAAGAGTTGGCACCATCTTCTCGGTAGAATTGATGATACATTTGAGAGTCATGCACTGGCTATGTGGTTTTACCAAATATGCCCAATAAGAATCCCAATTCAACCTAGTTAATCTTTTGATTGATTCTGCCTTTTCTTGAGCCTTCTGTCTCTAGCCTGTCTGCAGTTGTTGTACCTATTTACATACTACTTTGAAGATATCTTTGATAAATACCATTGGTTTTAGGATTCAAGTTTTGATTTTTGCTTTTAGCGTTCTTTCTTATAAACTTCCGGATTTACAGGTGATAGAGCAATTATAGGCTTTTCCTTTTCAAGGGGTTTTACCCAGTGATGCATGATTAGCGCAGTGGAAACTGCCTCCGTTTCTTAATCTGGGCTTCCTTGGTGCGATTTTCGCCTTTCGCGTGTTTTTTTGTTAGAGGATATAAAACTTGAATTTTGTGGAAATAATGACCCTGTGAGTTCTTGACCCTGAGCCTTAAATTGCCTATTTGTGATGTCAGCGCTGTCTAATATCCATTTAACCATGTCCATGTATGGAATAATTTTGGGCCTCGCCATTATTCAGTGTAAGAACGAGCAAGCTAGCTCTGTAGTAGATGCCTCAGAAGACCCATGTGAGCCAGCAGTAGCTGTAACCTCCATCATTTTGGGATTTTCTTCCTCAAGTAAATTGTACATGCCTTCCCAAGTAGTAATACTAGCATCTTTGTTACAGGCAGTGTCTATATACAAGGGCGTCATTTCTTTGTCTTCAAAACTCGGAGCTTTGCCCTTTTTTTCCATAATATCCTGAACACTGCTTTGTGTAGTCCTCTGTTCTCCGTTCCTGCAGTTTAAAAATGAGGTGAGAAAAGGTGATGGGAAAGCTTTAAATGCTGAAGACATATAAAATATACCACCTTACGTGAAATGGCTCTTCGATTAGAACAAAACCATATTTCATTAATGATTGCCAACTAACTCATTGATTAACATTAACGCACATAACCAGGTCTCGGTTTATGGAAAAAGATTTTTCAAACAACGAGCCCGAGAGATCTGTGATAAGGCGATTTGCGATTTGCTTCGCAATATCGCAGATCGCTATATCGCAATATCGCGGGATCGTAACATATGACAATCGTCCATTAATGTGTTTTCTACGAGATGTCATTTGCGATGTGCACCATCGCATATCGGATATCGGCAGTTTGAGGTATTTCAGCGTAAATAATGTTTGAAGCATGTGATGTGATGAATGTTTTTAGTGTGTAGTTTCACATCGTGATCTCACAATTTTAGAGTTCCGCTTGTAAGGAGGTATTTATTTTCCTTTTTGCGATGCGATATATCTTTTAAGGAATGATCTTATCCTAACTTATCATAAAACTTAAGCTTTTTAGATTTTTTTAGGGTATTCTCCTAAGTTTATGATAGTCGGTTTTATTAAAAAAGGAAAAATGACAAGCACTAATCGAATTTTTAGTTTTTTATAAGGGTCCCCACTTATTTAATATTAGTGATAAAACTAAATAAGAAGGGGGGTTGTTGCTGGCCACAACAATTGGCGATTCACTTGGAAGAACCAGTTATATCTACTTTTCTTTTGAATTTTCTAAACTTCCAAAATAGAAAATTTTCCAAAAAATAAAACTTTATTATAGAAAGACAAAGTACATCATACTTTTATCCGTCAATGATATTTCATTTCTTCTATTTAACTTTGATTATTTACTCCCTCAAGCTAGTCCTTGTATCTACATCAGTCACTACTAGGTTTATAAAGATAAAAACAGAGCCTTCTCTGTAAATCAGTTTTAGATATGCTCATTTGTCATAGGTAGAGCCTCTACTGCCAGCAGGAGTTTATAGCCTCGACAGGGTTACCTGTTACCCAACAATGATCCTGTATCCTACTTAGAGAAATATACAATTTTCAAAGAGAAATCCATATCCACACTTATTGCTTTCATTTTCTTTTTTACCCTTAAAGAACAATGTCTTGGTTTGGTAGCCAATTTATGACAGTGTCATTCACTTGATTTATAACTTTGTTGAACAGGCTGGCTCGTGATGAGACCCCTTGCCTTTTGATTGCAACAATCTTGAGTCATTTCCCTGCTGTGGTATGCAGTATTGGCAAAGTCACCAAGCTATAATATCTATGATCATGATAAGTCGGCTCATGATGAGACCTCTTACTCTTTAAGTTAAAGTGTATCATTGGATTATTCCCTGAAAGTTGTAATTCCCTAGGTGGGGAGGAAGTCATTGTTTCCTTAAGATAGCTCTAGACGACAATGATGGAGTTTTTTGGAAAGATCTTTTCTACAGAGAATCTTCGTTTTGTTATTGATACCTTTCGTTGGACTGATATAAAACAATTTCCCACTAAAGGTCGCTTTTCATCAAAATTTATAAGATTGAAACTAGTATCATTTCTAGGCCTAGAGCCTTTAACTGTATCTTTCAATAATAATGATCAATTTTCTAAAAGAATTCTATTTGTACAAGTGAAGAAACAAAATCTAAAAGAGAATTTGTGTCTTTTTCGTGAATTCCAAATGTAACCATTTACAACTGGTTTTATTATGAAAATAAAGAAAACTAATCTACAAAATAGAAAAATGATCTCCTATGGAAAATATTTTTTGAGGATCTATCCGTTAACAAGTAAAGACTCTCTTTTTCCTGTTAAATCCTCTAACATAAAAGTAGATGGACCTATGATTTCTGCGATTTGGAAAGTGCCAAGCCACATTCGTTGAAAATTCGTATGTTTTCCTTTTTCCTCATGAGCCTTGTCCCATTTTAAAACTAGATCTCCTATCTGAAAGTCATTTCTAGATATCATGTTTGAATCAAAAGAAGCTTTTACTAATGCTTGGTGATGAGCATGAGTTATTGTGCCCTATTCTCATTGCTCTTCTAGCTTAATTATTTTCAGCTGCCTTAGTTGTAAGGAAGAAGTTGGTGTTTCATCAATATATTGAACTAAGGCCAAAGAGGGAATTTCTAGATGAGTTGAAAGAACCACTTCTTTCCCATAAACTAAATTAAAGGGAGAAGTGCCAATGGAGGCTTTTTGGGTTATTCGATCTGCCCATAAAGCATATATCAAAGACTTGTGCCAATTTTTGTGATTTTGATCAATGCTTCACTTAATGATTCTGATTAAGTTTTTATTTGTAGATTCAACTAACCCATTCCCTTGTGGGTAATAATTGGCAGAGTATTTAAGCTTAAAACCTCTTTTGAGTGTGAATTCAGTCATAGCATTGCAGGAAAAATACGATGCATTATCAAACATTAAGGTAGAAGGTAAACCAAACCTGGTGATTATGAACTGATCTATGAATTCAATGATGTGTTCAACATTAGCTGTCTCTAGAGGAACTGCCTCTACCCATTAATAATCTGTTACCCTAAGGATATACCTATGTTTTTTAGAAGAGTGAGGAACGATCTCACCTATTATGTCCAATCCCCATTGATCAAAAGGTTGCTCAATGTTGACTGGTTGCAGCAGCAATGATTGTTTCTTTTGTCTCCCAGCACCACTTTGACAAACTTCACATTTCCTTACGTAGCTATGCGAGTATTTGAATAGTGTGGGCCAGTAATAGCTTGCGCGAAGGATTTTATGTGCAGTAGCATCTCTAGCATAATGTCCGCCTGCTGGCCCGTCATGGAGTTCCTGCAAGAATTTTTCAGCTTCAGACTTCTCAAGACATCTAAGGAGAACAGAATCATAATTCATTTTAAAAAGCACATCGTTCACGAACTGATATTGTTTAGCTTTCAACCTTAGAGCTCTTTTCTTGGTGTAATTGAGGTTTGGAAGAGCATATTCGTTCTTTAGATAAAATATGATATCAGCGTATAATGATTCAACATCGTTTAGGCTTACCTTGTACATTTGTATTTGTACAGATGGTATTTTAGAAATAAGTGATGCTCCAGCCAGCATTTTTCAAAAGCCTTGACCTTTTACAATACTTATTGGTTTGATTTCTACGTCATATTCCTATAAGGCAGTAACCCAATTGGATCTTTTCTCACCCACATCTTTCTGTACTAAGAGATTTCTTACCGTTGGAAATGGTACTATGATTTTTGTATGGGTTTTAAGCAGAAAGGGTCTGAAATATTTAATTTCTTTGAAAACAGCGTACGCTTGTTTCTCCATGTCTGAATAATTTAACTCAGCTCCCGGTAGATTTGAACTGAAAAAAGCAATTGGGGCTTCTGCCTTGTCTTGATTTTCTTGAGTGAGTATCGCAGCATATGATCTATCAGAGGGAAATGTATATAAAATGAAAGGAACGGAAAAATTTGGTGTTGTTAAAGATGGAGCATTAATAATTGCTTGTTTGATCAGATTGAATGCTTCATATTCGTCTTGGCCCCATTTAAAGATTGAGTTCTTTTTAATCATTGATTGTAAGGGAGATACAATTCTTGAAAAATCTGGCACAAATCTCTTTACAAAATTATTCTGGCCAAGGAAAGATTGCATAGCTTTCTTGTTGTGAGGTAGGGGTATTTTGGAAATCTCCTTGATTCTGTCAGGATCAATATGAATTCTAGATTTTGACACTATGAATCCAAGAAGTTTTCCTTCACTTAATGCAAAAGGTTTTTTTCAGGTTAAGTGAAATTCCATACCTTTGACAACGTTGGAAGATCCATTTTAAATCTCTAAGATGATTGCCTCGTTTCTTGGAATATACAATTATATCATCCAAGTAGATTACTACTGATTTGTTAACTAATCCCTTGAATGCGATGTCCATGGCTCTCTGAAATGTGGCACCAGCGTTAATCAGACTAGAAGGCATATTTTGATATGCATAAGTGCCCCATTTGGTTCTGAAAGTGGTCTTTAATTGATCATCGAGATGTACAAAAACTTGGTTGTAGCCAGAGAAACCATCCAAGGACATTAATTTTGATTCTGCAACCGCGTGTAGTATTTGCTCCATGGGAGGTAAAGGAAAATTATCTTTTTGGCAGGCTTTGTTAAGGTTTCAAAAGTCAATGCAAATTCTAATGTCTTCGTTCTTCTTTCTAACGAGAACCATATTGGAAACCCATTTAGAATGTCTAACGGGAAAAATGATTTTGGCTTTCAATAACTTATTGAGCTCCGATTTGATCTGGTTTTCTAAATTGGGATGGATCTTTCTTAGCTTTTGCTGGACAGGTATTTCATCGTTTATCATTGGGATAGTATGTTGGATGATAAAAGTGTCATAAGTTTTGAGTTCATTGTAGTTCCAAGCAAAGACACTTTTGTATTGTTTCAAGAGACGAACATATGCTATTTTTTCTTCAGGAGTTAGGCCAAGGCCTAGTTTGATATTCTGTGGCTTGGTATCAGTTCCTAGATTTACTAATTCATAGTTCAAAGTTGAACTTTGCAGTTTTGAATTGGTAGATCTTTTGAATCGATCTTTCAAATCATAAAGGTATTCTAGCTTGACTACTAACTTTGGCATAGCATTATTAGTGTTATCTTGTTGCAATTGTCTGTCATGTTGGTCCTCATCAATTATCTGATTGGTGTAAGATCCTTCAGATGTGAGGAAGCTTGCAATATCAAGATCATCATTGAAAATACTCCAGTTAGAATGTTATCAGGAATCTAGGGTCTAAAGATTAATTCAATTGAAAATCGATCAGGGCTATAGTCTTTTGAGGGAATGAGCTTGGAAGCTACGTTAGCTAAGAGGTCTGCAATAGCATTTTGGAGTTTGGAATTGATGAAATATTAAATGCTATAAAGTGTTCGGTCAGATATTGAACTAAACATTGGTAATGCTTTAAATGACCTGATAAACAATGTATAGTATTACGTACCTGTCTGATTACAATTTCAGAATCTCTGAAAAACGTGTAGATATTTGATGTCTAATCTGATTGCTTTGTATAATCCTTGGACTAAAGCCTCGTATTCTGTGGTATTATTGGTGCAATCAAACTCGAGTCTACAAGTCAACATAGTTTTATTTCCTTCTGGACTGATTAACACGCATCCTGCTCCTGCTCCTTCGTTAGACTTAGAATCGTCACAAAATAACTTCCAAAATAAAGATTTATTTACAGGACTATCTATAAAATTGATACATTTAGAACTTGGATTTAAGAGATCTGTGGTTTGCATCTTTTGAATTAGTGACCGGAGAATGCACAGTATGAACATTTTTATACCAACGTTTCAAATCCCAAATGGGATCCATCATCATTCTAAAATCCTGATGATGGATCCCATTTGGGATTTGAAACGTTGGTATAAAAATGTTCATATTGTGGATTCCCCGGTCACTAATTCAAAACATTTAGAACTATTTGTTTGAGAAAATTTTTCTACTTGAGATAAAACGTAATGTTCTAAGTAGGGTGAAGTATGAGCATTAAAATTTCCTAAGAAAGAATCAACCGAATAGTTGCCAATGATATTATTGCTATATGCTACGGTTGATTTTCACCTTCCAGTTCTATTATTATGTATTTCTGATTTCTTTCTCGCTCAACTTTTATCTGATTTGGTTTACCATTGTAAGGGAGCCACATGTGCAACCAATCAGTTGCAAAGTATCCATGAAGTTTTTCTGACCAATCTCTACTAAGAATTAAGCCATAAAATTCTGGAATATCTGCGACTAAAATGTCGATAACTTGACATACCTTTGGATTAGATGACAACCTTATGGTAACTTTATTTAATTCATCGATCACTTCAACTTGCGATCGATCTAGCTAAACTATGTGCACAACAGATTTTTTCGGTTGAACGTTCAACTTTGCACATATTGATTTTGGTAAAATATTAGATGAAGTTTTAGAATCCACTAAACAATTATGCAAATTTTTGTTGAAGACTTCATAAGTAAGAAGAAATGGGGGAGTATGAGATCTCGACCTTCCTCCAATTAAAGCGATATCGTTTAGATCAACTTTATTAATCACATTAGTTGGAGGTCTTCCCATTTCGTTGGAAGCTTGGGAGATTACAACGACGGGCAGGGGTGCAATTGGTATAACATTTAATTATTTCAAAAGTACCTTTTTTCTGGTGTTTTAACTTGCTCAATTCATAAAAAGTGATGTTAGCCCTAGTCTTCTTCATGTCCTCTATGATATTATACTCCATTTCATCCGAAACGATCAACATTTTTGATGGAGTTGATGAATATGTTTGGACTGGGCTTGTTTGAGTCACTTTAGGTGTCGTTTTCTTGGTTGCGACTTTCTCCTTAGGCATTGAGCTTGTGCTCTTCGACTTAGGAGTAGGCTGAGGAGGATCAAGTTGATTTCTACTTCGAGTACTTACCGGCGATGCCTCTTGATCCTCTTCATCAGGGAGGATGAAATACCACATACCTTGTACCTCTACAACTTCTTCTTCATCGGTAGGTTCCTCAGTAGCAATTTCCTCTTCTTCTTCTTCTTATTTAGCACTTGTAATAGCATTGGGCGGCTTTGAATCGACGAAGGGTTCCTTCTATAAGGCTTGTATGCCTTTTTAGAAGAAGTTTCTACTACTTGTTTCTCAATGTGAACTATCTCGTTCGACATGGTTTTCAGAACTTTCTGCAATCCTTCTAAATCGAATGGATCTTTCGATTGTTTCTTCTTGGGGTCTTCCTTAAAAGCAACCTTCTTGGATTTTCATTCATCTATCGCGTTTTTCTTTTCTAGGGCTATGATATGTTTCTCTACGGCTATTGCCTCCTTCATATTATCAGCTAAAGTTTTTTTGTTAGCCCTATCAACGAAGATTGCTATGTTTGATGGTAAAGCATAGATGTACCATTCACTTCGCACTTCTTCACTAGGCTTGGAAGCAGTAGGAATTTTATTTAATAGTTTATTGAAACGTGAATTAAAATCTTTGATAGGCTCTTTTGACTTGGCCCTAAGGTTAGACAGGTCGTTGATTAGTGTCGTCGTAGACCTGTCATCACCGAACTTAGTCAAGAATTGTTCTTGGAAGGTATCCCAACTAGTGATAGATCTAGACGATAATGAGAAATACCATGATCAGGCTGCTCCTTGCAGAGTATATTGAAAAATTCAGACGACAACGTCTTCATTGGTAACTCCATTGAGATTTATGGACAACATAAAGTTATTTATATATTCTTCTGCTAGCATGCCTGCTTCAGGATTAAACTTAGGCAGTGATTTTTCAGGATGGGCTGGTATCTAACTCAAGGGAGCAGGCATTAAGACTACCACTGGGTTATTCCATGGGGATTGGGCCATCGCTGAACTACCAACAGACGAAAGCACAGAAGATGATCCCTGCGGTTGGGAAGATGAGGATATTACAACTCTAGATGATTAAGAAGGAGATGTGGAAGTTCCAGTGGATTGGTGGACAATAATCTGAAATGGAGGGGTGGATGGTTGACTTCGCGATGGAGAGTTTGAGATGGATGATGATGATGAAAGAGTCTCACTATCAGACCCTTTAGGTGATTTCCTTGCTATCTTCCTTGTAGGTTAGAGGTAACTCGGTTGGCTGAACACCAAATGTTTCACTCTTTAATCTGGTAAGAGGAGGAGCAGGGTTATATTGCGAAGTCATGCTACCTTGAGATTTATCAGATCTTTGAGGTGATATAGAAAATCACTGAAGTTTATGGATCAAAGATTCAACTTTAGGAGGTTCAATAGTAGATTGTTCTGAAATGTAAAGGTTTGTAGTAGCAGTTGTTGTTCTTTCGACTTCTAGCTCTAGATTAAAAATTATAAGTGCGATGAAGAAGTCGGGGAAGATGGTGAGGATGATTTACTCTCAGAATGGTATTTAGATTTAGACTTACTTGCCATTCACAGTGCGGGGCCCTCCTTCTAGCACCAAATATGTTGATGTACTGACAATTGGGTCTACAACAAGGGGGATACCCACCCGGTCCAGACCTTGGTTAGCAGCTCCTTTTCCGTTTGGTATAGTGGGTCCGACTGGGGATATGGGACCAGTTTCCCAATATGTGTGTGTGTGTTGAGAATTGATATTTCCTTTGTAAAAGTTCCCAAGTAAAAATGATCTATTCTAAATATAATATAATGACATGCAATTGTATTCTAATAAACATAAATATCTAATTCTAAACTAACCCAGGATGTAATCTTTCCGTTATGTGATCTAAAATGATTTCAAATAACAATTGGTAATAAAGATCATTCAACTGTTATGAGAAAAGAGTTCAATGAAAAATAAACCACTTCGTATAAAAAGTTAAACGAAACAGTTGTGAAAAACGTATTGCATAATAAGCTACTTATATATTAAGCATAAATAAATAGCTATCACCATAAAGAAGTGCCAAATGATAACTCAAGCATTCACGCATCATTACATAAATAACTGAACATGAATATTACTTTAACACAAAGGCATAAATAGTTAAGAGATAAAAGTACGATTTATAACTAGTTCTGCTCATGAGCTTCAAGCAATAATGATTTATCTCTTCTTAATCCAGCATGCAGTAAGAGTACAAAAGTGCAACATCAGTAGTAGATATTAAATGCATATATCAATAAATCATGTTCCATTCATTCATCAAAACCTCCTCGGAGGGTGGAAAAGTGCATGTTCTGAGGACAAGTTTTTGACAAATTTCAGGACCCTTCTCTAAATGCATGAGAATGGTTTAAATACTACTAACTAAATCTAAATATAATTTATTACAAAAATGTAGGATACGGTTTAAATGACCGTCCTCATTTTTGTAGGTTTTAACCCCGTACAGAAATTACCTGCATACGAATTCTAAATCACAGAAAAATAAACAATGCGAGAGCATAACACATAAAACACATACGCACAGAGATTTTCCCCTGGATCCCAAAACTGGGACTACCAGCTTGATTTTTCATTATGTTCCTTTCAATGTTACAATACATATTTATACATGTCGAAGCATCCAATACCATGGACCGAAAACCATCGCGTCCATAACCATGGATCGAAAACCATAGGTAGGTTCGCCCAACCTAATATAGGGTCCAAAAAAAAAATTCTCGGGGCGCTGTCCCGAACCCCATAGAGGGGGGCTACCCGCCCCCCTCTAACCCCCCAGTTCACTACGTAGGTTAGTCGTG